>APFE031399235.1:210705-314581 GCA_000404065.3 Pinus taeda
GTGTATCATTGTCAAACACCTGCCAGTCCTTTATGTTGTTTGGGACTGATGGTCTGTGTTTTACCTCAGCTGTGAAACGGTGATGGGGGTCAAAGGGTAGCTTGCAAGTACTTGCAAACATGGCTAGGCTATGAGCGTGTAGGTTCTGAGCCCTAGGAACTTTGGTGATCTGAAACTCAGCAAGAGACTTAAGTAGCTCAGTAGCCACAGCTCTGTAAGATCTGAGTCTATTGTCTTTTGTAACAAAATTGCCCTTGACTTGTTGGATGACCAAGTCCGAATCCCCTAGGATTGATACTCTTGTAACTTGTAGGGTTTGTACCAACTTGAGGCCTAGTAGGAGGGCCTCGTATTCAGCCATATTGTTGGTACACCTGAAGTTTAGTCTGTAGGCTCTACCCTCTGCATGATTGCTTTCTTTGTTGTGCACCCACACTCCTGCTCCTACCCCTAGCTTGTTAACCGACCCATCAAATTCTAGGAACCATAGAGGTTCCTTTTCTAGGGGGTTTTGAATAATGTCTATGTGGCAAGGATTTGTGAGTTGGAGTATAAGCTGATTTTTTGGTGTAGCTTTTAAGGGATTCTTCTTACTTGGTGGGGTTATTTTGTTTTCTTGAGGAGCCAATTTTTCATTACCATGTTCAAGTATTCTGGTTTCACAGTTGTTTGTTTTGTGGTCTTGAATATTCGCATTGTTTGATTTAGCCAGTGTTTGTATATCAGGATCTTTTTGTTCAGCAGGTTGATTTGTTTTAATTATCTGGGCTTTTCCATTGTGGTTGCTGCTTATATTGTCATTGAAGAGAATATATGAATCTATGTCAGAATGGACGGCATATATGGGAAAATTTTGAGGCTTCTCTGTGCTACTGACCATGTATTTCATCAGAGACTCTCTATACAATCTCTTGGGTTGACCAAAGACTGTGATGGTAGCATAAGACATATCCAGTTGCAGAGACCCTTGAAGTTTGGCCCCCCATGATCTTGCCAGTAGCATCCCATATTTGGGTGGGATATCAGCAACAACGACGTCCATCAGGATTGTTTTGTTTGGATATTGAACTAGTGATACACATAGGTCTTTTATCAAGCCTAGACACTTGACCTGGCTAGAATCAAATGAAAAGAGGTCCTTATATGGTCTAGTGACATCCAAATTCAACCTTTCCATTACAGATTTTGGCATTAAATTATGAGATGCACCTGAGTCAAACATTGCATTGTGTAATATTTTGTCATGCACATGCAAGCTGACATAAAAGGGTAGGATACCTGAGCCTGCTACTTTTCCATCAACCTCTGGACCAAAAAGCAATTCAGGGGTGTCATCCAACACATTGACATTGTCCACATTATCTTTGTTTTTGTTATGAGTGAGTTGGAGAGATCTTTGAATCTGCTGTTTATAAATGTCATTTTTGGCTAGCTCTGCCAGAGGTATGGCTATTTTCAGTTTTCCAATTTCAGTTTCTAAGTCAAAGGGTTTTTCAGTTTGTGTTTTAGCAATATGGGCGAGCCTCCTTTCTTTGTCTGGTAAGGTTTCCTCTTGATTTTGGGGTTTTTGCTTGTTGATCACCTCTGGAGGCCCTTTGCTTGGGTTAGAATATTCACATGATGTAGCTGGTGAATTCGGTGTTTGTTCAGTGATATCTTCAATAATTATTTCTCTTGTGGGTGAATCAGTTGTATTCGTTGGTTCGGTTACTATGGCACTTTTAGGCTGTAGTTTGTCTTTGGTTTTCTCAGGTTGTGATACATTTACAGTCCTGCTCCTTAGTTTGTATTGTTTATGAACTTCATAAACAGCAGTGTCATAGCCTTGTTTGAAATCAAATGATTCCCCTGATTTTGTCTGAAATTGTTTAGTATCTTCTTCATCATGATCCTCTTGGCTCAAGAAGACTTGGTGCTTATTATCAAGGCCCATTAGGTGGATATGAGTGTCCTCCGCTTGTTCCTCTGATGTGGATGTTTCAGCATAGTTTTCTTGAAATGGTGGTCTTATTTCAGGATCATTGTTGACTTTGCTCCCACTAGGGTTTTGGTTCCTCCTAAAGTTTGGAGTCCTGTTAGGGTTGTTTGGTGGTGCTTCCCATGAAGATTTTCTTTCCACAGATTCTACCCTGTCACCTAACCTTTTCATACCAGAAATTATTGCATCCAGTTTCTGGTCTAAGGCTGAGGGCTCTTCCTTAAAGGCAACTCTCTTTTCTATTTTAGCCCTATTCCTCTTAGCAATCAGGTTTGCTTCAACCGTTACAGCAACTCTCTGAGATTCTTCGAGGGTTTGAGGGGCTATTTCTTTTAATTGGTAAGCCATGTCTGGGTCAAATCCATCTGGGAATTTGTATAAGGCTAAATCCGGGGGAGGTCTTAGATTTCGAGGTATAGCATTATAGACATTATTGAACCTAGCACAGTATTCCAAAATTGTCTCTTGAGGACCTCTTTTGATCATGTCATATTCACCAAGTATATGTAAAGGGTCCTTCTTTTTCTCCCACCTATTTGTGAAGGATTGGTAGAGTTCATCAGGGGTTGTGTTGTTGTTTGCAGGAAGTGATCTAAACCATGTTCGCACATCCCCTGTCAAGCTTTGGACAAATATCCTCATTCTCACAGTTTCATCATCTATCTCATAATTTTCGAATTGATCTTGCATTCTCTTGGCATGCTGTATGGCTGAATAAGGGCCAGTGGAGTCAAAGTATGAGATTTTAGCTTGATAATCTTGAGGTAGGGCCACTGGATTGGCAGGTAGTTGCAGAGGTGCATATCTGGCCATGTTTACTAGATTTTGGGGGTTGACTAGGACAACTGGGACAAGAGGAACAATAGGTATCACAGGGGTGATAGGTACAAAGGGTGTAACAGTGTGGGATAAGATAATGTGTGTAGGAGAGGAAGGAACGGGTGGGGAACTTTGAGATGCTGATGGGGAGCTAGGTGAATTAGGGGTAGAATGGAATAGGACTTTGATTGGAGTCGGGATTGGGTCAGGATGCTCAGACTGTGGACTAATGTCAGCAAGTTGATCTTGTTTTTGCTGGTTCCTAACAAACTTGGGGATTGTATTGGGGTTTTGGAAGATAGAGGGGGGGTTGGGGTCAGGATTAGCCCTAGTGTACCGAAGATTCTTCTTGGGAGCTAGCTTCTGAGCTAGTCCTTTTGGATTTTATGAAGACTTTGTATAGCACAGAGTATAGCAAGGACTGGCCAGGGGTTGAGAAAAGACTGTATATAGCTGTGTTGGGTCCTGAAAGAGAATCAGCTCTTCCTTCAAGATGCAGATGCTTATATAGGAGCAGTTTTGAAAGCTTCTTGACTGATATTCAGACTTTGAGTGTCGTCATTAGTAGGTATACAGTCATTTCCAGTTCCTGAAGGTCCCCAGTGGAGTCGCCATTTATGTTAACACCCAGGTTGTTCCCTATGACTCCTTAGGGAATACGGCTGGGGTAACCACTAACCAATCTTTGGATTACAGCTTCTAGCCCAGCTGTAATCAGAGAGGGCTCTCTCTTTTAGGTTTTTCACTGTTTTAATGAAGTTTTAGGCTAGTTATGAAGTGAATTTTTGTTTGTTTTTATGTTTGGTTGGGAGGATGCTTCTGATAGCTTTTAGAGTCTGTCTACAGGTGAAACTAATCCATTGGGCAATGGGGTCTGTAGCTGTTGTGTTGTTGAGATCTTGAATTAAGTGTTGCTGGTGTTACAGGGCCTGTGTGTATTTCATAAAACAAAATGTGAGTTATGATAGTGAATGGAAAACAACTAGCAAAGAGCATTTAAGGTTTCTTTACTAAGCTCGATAGTGTGAAAGAGGTCTATTACTTAGGAGCAATTACTTGAATTCCTAAAACAACAGAGCGCTGTGATGATATAGTACTAAAGGTAGCACCGAAGAATTACTCTTTAAATACTTTATCTGAAGAAAACATATAAAAACAGCTAGGATTGAACTCAGGGTAATCAAAGATTAAATCCTGGGATTATTCTTTTTCCTGGCTGTTCAGAGATTGAATATATGTGGGAAACATGAAGGATACAGGAAAGTATAACAAACGTAATTGTAACAGAAAGGAATGAGGAAACTTATTGAGCCATGAAATACACAGGAATCCTGCAATTTTGAGCCACACACCATCAGAATATCAAGGGACACAATGCTTGAAGAAATTCCATTATCCTTTGTATTAGCTGTGTGAGAGTTTACAATATCAGAATAACAGAAGAGATATCAGGCGATTTCTTACATCCGGAGTCCAACCCCTCTAAACAAACGCGAGGGGGAATATATAGATGTTTCATACAGAAATATCTCAGGTATTGAGTCATCTAAGAGAAAAATATCTCTCACACTCGTACATGGAGAGTAGATGAGGAGTAATTGCAAATATAAATGACTCTTAAAAGCCTTTAACTCCTGTCAAGATAAATTTTTGACCTTTGGGCACTGCGGAGTCAGCTGTGCGGCTTTATCATAAATGTAGAATGAAGTGCTCTGCCACTGTTACTTTTTATATCTTCTTGGCCCTACCACCTGTGCTTGTTGATGCTGCTGCTGCGGTCGAGTACCTGTGCTGAGTTGGCTCAGCGTCTTCATACTTGCTGTTATGGCTTTTGCCTATCTGTATATGTAATATAAACCTTTTACCGAAAAAGATTTAATCCTCTCAACTTTGGTTCAAAAGTAACTTTATTAAATCTTGCCATGTATCTGGAGGAGGAAGCTGATGCTTCAAAATTGACCCTAAGGTCTCATCAGCCTCTGTGTACTTGTAGAAATGGGGGGGTTCATCAAACAGATGTGATACTTCATTTCTGATAAAAAACAAATTATCTAATTTTTCAAAAAGAATTTGCCCTGTTACTGGGCCTGCTGTAGATGTTCCTGGTGTCTCAACAATCTGAATTGCTGCAAAAGTGCTTACCCTCTTGATATATTTTTCATGAGAGAGTAACTTCCCTGATTCTAGCAAGCTGGGGAGCCCTTTGTCCTGCAGGGCCGAGAACCTATTCTGAAACTTCTTTATATCTGCTTGCATATCCTGGATTCTCATGTCTAGGGTTTGGATTAAATTTTTCATTGTTGTAGCTCTTTTGATCAGAGAAATGGTTTCAGTCCTATTACCAATTCCCATTTTTACCAGCTGGGAGCTTGTCCTATAGTTGAGAACTTCAATCATCCTGGGGGCAAGGTCTGCCATGTTGCCTAGGGAGTTTCTTGCTCTGTGTAGTTCTTTTCTCGCCCTGCCAATGAGTCCCACTTGCTCATATATGGCATCAATGTAATCCCGTTGGTTAGTTATTGATTGTCCAATGGCAATCCAAATTACTTGTTTGAGCTCTGTTGTAACCTTCTCAAAATTGAGCTCTTTTTCTAGCTCTGCAATTGTTTTCTTTAGATCTTTTACTTCTCTCTCCCTCTCAGCCACATTTTGCTTAGACTTATCATATTTTTCATTTATCTTTGCTAAGCTTTCCTTGGCTTGACTGAGTTCTGACATCTGAGATTCTAGCACCTGAATTTCTTGCCTTAGTTTCTGCATGTCCAGGCTCTCGGCCTGCTCTGTTGTTGGTGCTGTAGTGGCTGGTACTGTGGTGCCTGGAACATCCTGCTGTGCCTGTTGTTTTGGAGGGGTAGTATCTTGAGGGGTCTCCTCAAGGTCTATTGATTCTGTGGGTGGCTTGGAAGATTGCCCTGCCTCCCTCCTTTGTAATGCTGCTTCTAAGGTGGTCTCAGTGTCTTGCAGCTTTTCCTATGTTTCTATCAGCTCTTTATATAATGTCATTAATAATGCAGCTGCATCCTTTTCTTTCCTCTGCTGGGCAACCTCATCTGTTTGTGGGTGTAGAGTTGGGGGAATCTTCATTTTCTTTTTAATTGCAGCCATGTCTGCATCCCTCAGTTTAAGGACTTGTTGTATTGCCTTAACGTCATTGGGGTCATGCCCAAACTCTATGATTATTTCCTCTAATGCCTTGATTCTGTTGTCTTTAGCTTGGGAGGATGCCCTCTCCAACTCAAGCTGTGCTGCAGTGTTGTTCAAGCTATTTTGCAGCCTGTAATTAATCAAGGTCTTATCTTCCAGAGTGGCATAGACCATCTCACTCGTCTGTTTGTGGAGCTCGATCTGATCTATGGGGTGGATGTCTTTTGAAAGGACTTCTAAATTAGTCCTGATATAATCTGCAGCTGTTTGTGGTTGCTGCACTGTAGGAGTGAAATGGCTCATGGTCATCTTGCCTTCTTGCACATCAAAGGCAGCCATGAGCCTTTGCTGATTTGCAGGAGCCATATTTAATAGGTGATTATAGAGCCGAATTTTTATTGGCTCACTCCTCCGTTTGGCTTCTTTAAATTGTTCTTTTATGGCTGCAGCTGTGTTCTGCTGCTGTCCTGAGGAGCTGACCTCTCCTAGTGCTGCCTTATCTTGCTCCTGATGCAGGGAGCTGGCAGAAGTCTCCACACTTTGTATCTCCTCCTCTGAGAAGGGATTCAGCCTTTGCCGCTTATCTGATGCTTCGGTGAGGGGGGTTTCCCTCTCTCTTTTTCTGCTGACATCCTCCCTTTGAGGGGTTTGGAGGATGGAGGAGTCTACCCTAGAATCTTGTCTAGGAGGCGCCATATTTATTGTCTTTTCTTGAGTAGCTGCTTGGCCCTCTACTTTCTGTTTCTCCTGACCCTGTTGGTCAGCTTGTTGCTGTTCCTGCTAGGGCTGCTGTTGATGGCCCTGTTGGCCCTGTTGGCCTTGTTGGTCCTCTGCTTCTTCCATCACTTTATCTTTTCCTTTGCTCTGTTGTTGATTGGAAGTTTGCACTGCCTCTTGTTGTGTTGCAGAGGATGAAGCAGGTGCTGTTGTCTGAGGATTTGGTAGAGCAGACACCTGAGAAGGACATTCCAAGTCAACCATTTTTAATAAATGCCTTCTAGCCCTTTCAACTAGCTCTTCTTGAGATACAGGCTCTTCTAATGTGTTTCTTCTCCACTTTGGTTGATTTTCATGTCTTAAAACGTGGAACCTGCTCTCATGCTCATAGCTAGAGAGCTTGCATTTCTGTCTTCTTAGGGATATAAAGTTGTTGGGGTCATAAGGCTTCCAAAGGAAGCTTTGTTTTAGGCCAAGGCCTTCCAACATCCTATCTGCTTCTTTCCATCCCTCTCTTCTGTTTAGAATAAAATGGCCAAGCTGGTTTCTAACTTTGAGTTGTGCCTTTTTGCCTTTTCCTGCAAAGTGGATCTGATCGGCATTGCCGAATTGTCTGAAATATTCCAAGGCAAAGAGCCTCATGGGCACGAATCTGGGCAGCTTGTATGGGCGCAGCTCACACCCATATATTCTAATCACAGTGTGATGCTGGTAAAAATACCAATCTCCTATGCTGTAGGCAGTGGACAGTTGCAGAATCCTCTGCATTTCATCAGAGAGTCTTGGAGGAGGTGCTGTCAAGAGCAGAGACAAGGCTGGATGAATGAATAAATGTATGAACTCAGAATATGTATAAGGTGAATATGCAAGGATGTGGAAGACTGAGCTCCAGTATACCACTGATCTTGGGTTTCCTGCTGCATCTGTTCTCTTGATTTCAAAGGAGATTTTCTCATATTGGTGATAGAGAATGAGATGATAAATATATGAGGTGTATCTGAACACCCTCTCTCTGGATAAATGCAGAAATTGCTCATGTATCTTGTCAGAGATATATGTAGCATAGTCATAGCAAATGGGGGCCTTACCAGGGGTGAACATTGTCATCATGACTAGCACAGTTTCCTCTATGAATTCCATTGATTTATACCCCAGCACTGAGCTTATCATGTATGCTAGGTCCAGGCCCAGTTGATTTAAATAGCCATCAAATATGGGAGGATGCAGCACTGTATCAGATTTTTTAATAAACAACTGGTTCAATTTCAAGATCTCTGCCTCTGTGAGTATCTTGGCCCCTTGATTAATTAGGTCTAGCAGGGATAAAGGAACCAATTTCCTTTGAGCTTTGAATTGTACCATCTCCCTGATGGCCTCAGGGGTGGTGTAAAATACAACTGCACCCTGAGGGTTGAGTACAGCCCTCTGCATAGGATCATAACAGACAGCACACAAGTGGATGAGGTCAGGGAACTGGTTGACCTGGGGCATCCTGAAGATTGGGAGGGAGGATTCCCAAATGCCA
Source organism: Pinus taeda (assembly GCA_000404065.3). NCBI lineage: Eukaryota > Viridiplantae > Streptophyta > Pinopsida > Pinales > Pinaceae > Pinus > Pinus taeda. Next base: position 218,889 of record APFE031399235.1, read on the forward strand.
AGGATATCTGTTCCATCTCTGTGTTTAGCCCTGAGTTCATTTAGTAGATGAATGTGGAATGTACATTTGGATGGGGCATCTTCTGAGATTTGGTAATCGAGGTCAGCCAAATCTTGCCAGTCCAGCTCTCTCTGAGGAGCATTCAAGGGAGTAACATTAAGGGCTACTGATGCTGAAGGTGTATCCATGTCTGTTTCAAATATTTCTTGAGATGACGAGTGTGCTAACTGAAAAAGTGGAATTGCGAGGAACAGAAAGCAGCAGGGTTGCTATACAGCAGAATAGGATAGTGCTGGGCTTTCTGAAAAGGCTTTTTATGCAGTTTAACAGACCTCCCTTGACAATTTAGGAGCAGGTTAATGAGTTCACGATTGCGCGAACAGGGAAGGGTTTTGACTGGAATTGAAGTATAAGAATGGCTCTGCCAATGTAATTCAAGCTTAAATTGTTCAGGGGAGATAGGATATACTTGGTTTCCTAGTAGAATTTCAGTTTTATGCCTGGTTCAGGTGGATTTTACAAGAAATTGTGAAAAAACCAGCTTACGAGGAGATGAAGTGGCAAATACCTGTTTAACCAGTAGCTTGGGATGAAGTAGCGGTTGGGTTGGCGCTCTGAGCTTCTGCAGATGGTCGTAGGTTGGCCGGTAGAGTGTTCGTCGTGGTGTGCATGCAGACAGCGCAGAGGTCTTTTTCATAGAAAATAACCAAAAACGCGAAAAAACCGTAAAATATGACCTTTTTGCTTTATTGGCGCGCTTTTTTGAATGATGTCAGCATGACGTCAGCATGTGGGTCCAGGTTGGATGACGTCAGCAGGACGTCATCAGGTGACGTGGTGGCCCAAGACCGGTCCACGGGGACAGTGAGGTGGCGGCCAGGTGGGCGAATGGGGGACGAGGTAGGCGGATGTGGCAATGGCGTGGGAAACAATAGGGCGGGGACGTGGGAAGGACAGGTGTCGCCATATCGGGCCCCCTCCTGCACGGCAAGGAATCTGTCAGAGGGGGCTCCGACAAAGTTTGGCCGCGACGCGTGTCCCCGCGTGACGCAAGCGTCTGACAGATATCGGAAGGTATCTGTCAGACGTCGGGGGCCTTCCGAAATTGCTAGGAGCCGTTGATCTGCAGGCGTGTGATCGGACGGTTGTCAGGTAATGAACTTGCACGGCAAATAACTTCCATCTTTATTAATGGTCGGACATCGGGCCCATCCGAAATTGCTGCTGATCGTAGATCTAGCAAAGCCGTGATCGGACGGTCATCGGGTCGATTAATTGCACGGGCGATAGTAGAGAGTGGGCGGGTTAAAAAATCATATTTCTTGGCAGGCGCGCCCGGCGGGACCCTCCGCTTCATGGATGATTTTCAAAGGTTTTGGATGGTTTTGTTTGTAAAAATCAAATTTGTCCGCCAACATTAGGAAACGGTGAAAAACAAAGAATTTCATGCAAAATTTTTGTACAAAGTATACAAAGGCAAAACTATAGGAAAAAGGGGGTTCTGATGAAGTTATAAAAAAAAGGCGAAAACTGGCTCCCGACCTTAGGATAAGGCGGGGTAGGTATATTTTCATGATATTTTCATCCTTTAATGGTTTAAGGGATCAAAAAGGGTTTCTTTAAGGGTTTTTTAGGCAAAAATGGAGACTTGGGTAGGGGGATGGGTTCAGATGGAGAAAAGGGGTTGAATATGGGTTCTTGACCTTAACCAGATGTTAATTCAATTCCCAGGAAGTAGAGATTATGGCTATAGTGCCAAGGAGGGGATATTTATACAAAATGTGGGGTTTATACACCATGGTGTTATAATAATAGGGAAAGTGAAGTATAAGGAGCTAAATAATAGAGTCAGCTGTTAATATGGGGGGAAAATATGGATGAGGATCAGTACAACCAAGTTTTCTTGAAAACAACTTGGATTCAAGAGTAGATCAAAATGAAAAGACCTTTGCACAAGAAATGTGGCTTTTAAAGGCCATAAGAACCATCATAAAACTTTAAGTTTCTCTTATGTACACAACTTGTGAAGGGGTATTAGTAATGAGTGATATACAAATGGAAAAAGGAAGTTAGTCATGCTCCACTGTGTTACTTTGCTTGTGCATGGTTAGCAACTTTGATCTTGAAAGAAACACCACTTCTGCAACCCCATCTACCTACCCAACTAGTTTGCCTAACATTTTTTATTCCTTCTTGGAGGGTGCACTTGGACTTGCAAACCCTTTGTGTGCCTTTTCTTTTGCATTGGCTTTTTTTCTTTCATTTCCTATCTAATACTACCCTTATTCCTTCCAAGGCCCCAGATTAAGCAGTTGGGAACCTTAGTTTCTCTACCTAGCTACTGATCTACCAAGATTAAACAGTTTGGACAAATTTCTTTCTCTATTCTACAACATAAATTGAAACCATGGCATGATCCAGATTCGACTGTTGGGTCATCCATAAAACTTTTGTGAATATGCAGGCATATACACACCTTCTTTTTTCTTGCAAATATGGAACCTTTGTAGCAGCAAAAATGGAGCATATTTGGCACTTATATTTGCCAATCATGAAATATGAAAACCTATTGGTATAGGTATCCAACAGAACCAACTCGAAGGAAGGAGTATTTGTTACTTAATAGAAACAAGAAAACCACTACAATATGGTGAATCCATTAGTTGTCTTTCTTTAATCCAAAGGTAGTGTTTACATGACCTTCTCTCTGCATTTTTACTCCATTGTGCTTCTATCACCACTCTGGAATTTTTGTGGGCCCTCTTGGACTTGTTTTCAGTCGAGAAAGCTGACTTTTTAAAATTTTCCATTGGTCATGTGGCTTTCTTCATAGACAGACATGCGGATAGCACGCTTGTGCACCTGAAAACCTGTGTGGTTTAAAGAGAGCACAAAAAACCATTGTAATTTGTATTGCCTATGTGATTGGCAACCTTTAGTGAATTGCCTTCACCTCTGCATATTTTTTCCAACTAGTTCAGATTACTTAGTTTGTTTACTAACCCTTATTAGTAGAGTGCTTACATAATATTTACTTTAAAAATTTTCATTTAAAAAATAGATTAACTAAAGAGGAAAAGTAAGTGGCCATAATCCACACATCATTTTCAATTTATTTTTCTATTTTTCACAATTCACATAGCTTAATTAGTAAAGGAGTAAGAGGCCCATTATCCACACATATTTTTCACTAATCAAAGCATTTGTATTCCATTAGTTTTGGGAATAGGACCAAGTGTTGCTAAAGAAAGAGATTAGCCCTTACTTCCCTTGCATCATTTAGGCGATCCTGGGTTTGCATATGAAAGGTTTCTTAAAGCACTTCATTTTTCCATCTCCCTCTATGCATGCATAATGTAATAGGAAGTAAGTAGCCCAGTATCTACATATTATTTCTTTTTATGAAAGGAATAATCAAACATAGTGTAAGTAGAGGATATTGTAAAGGATCATCACATATCCACATATTTTCACATGTTTTACGTTCACATTACCACTTGCACACACATTACATTTTAGACAATAAAATTCTCTAAACTTTGTATAAAGGACATCCGATTTCGGGAGATTTTGTACTTAGTTTATTTTAGCTTACATTTTAACACCATAAGTGAAGAAAGATTGCTAAATTCGATAATAAATTGAACAAACTAAATTTCCCCAAAAAGGCCATAAAATCATTTATAGTTCAAGTTAGGACCATTGGGGGTAGGCATCCCATAGCCACGATGGTCATGTTACATATTTGAAACATAGAAGTTGACATTTAGGGTGCTTCAAATGCTTCATCATCCCATGGAAAAAACTACCCGATCATGTCAGAGACTTGATTCAAAGGGGGTTCATCTTAGGTCCTGGTACTATACTATGCTACTTGAGTTGTATAATGCTCAATATTGGTAACCAATTACCAACAAGCTAAAGAATCGACTGCTCATGTGGGACTAAGGTGTCTTAGTGGAAAATATCGGGGCATCATTTCCCTATAGGTGGATGTGCGAGAAGTACTAAATCCTCATTCATTACCTTGGTTGATTATTTTAGTTGTTGTTCATTTAGGATGTAGCACTAGTACACATCATAAAAGATATCTCCGCAATGCCCAGTTACTTTGAGAGTGTTAAGGAAAAATAAGTCTTCATAGGATCTTTTATCAAATGAAAAATAAAAAATAACATTTTTCTTGTTTGATTGATCTCATAACATAGTCCAATGTGAAAGTAATCATATATTTTTCGCTTTATTTTATGTATTTGCTTTTTATTTGATACATATCCCCTTCCATAATCACAAGAAGTGACACACACTCCACTTGATACAATAAGGGACCCCAGAGTTCACTCTCACTCTAGGAACTTCCAAAAAGCTCCCCCCTTTAGATGGAGGTGTGCAAGGTCTCTCGCCATTTAGGCATAGAAGAAATCATTTAGCCACCATTATAGTATCATCCTTTTTCAGTGCAACTTTGATTGGGACCCCTCCCCCTCAAAGTACTCCTTTTACCACCCCTCATGCGGCTCCACTTGCTCCCCCTCAGGGGAGCCCCCACACAACCTCTCCATAGTGTTGGGTGTGGAGCATGATTATATTATGTATTTAAAGTTATCGTCACATTAGACCCCAGTTCGTAATGGGGCGACAACACCACCCATAAAATATACGCTGCAAGGAGGGTCCACGGGGGGTGGCTACGACCTTTAGGAGAACCTCCCTAGCAGGGGGGTCGGGGGTAGTGCCCCCGAAGCTAAAAATAGATGTAAAATTGCGTTATAAAATGTTTTAATTTCGTAGTCAATCTGGGTCATTCATTAGGTGTAGATTTGACAGTGTATGTTATGTTTAATTTAGGGTATTTTTCCCTAAAAGGCATCCCCTTGAAATATATGAGGGAATTGTATTGCGTCTATGTAGATCTGTATTCTGAGTGAGGAAGAGAGAGGAGATTGAGAGCGAAGAGGGAATTACAATAGATCTTTTGTCAGTTGTATCTCTTTAATTTGCTAGATAATATAAAAGGAAGGATTGGTTGTTTCTCTATGGAAATAGCCCAAATTGGGTGAACCACATATATCTGTGTCTCTCTTGTTTTATGCATTTTCTATGTTTATATTTCTACAATATTTTATGTGTTCCATTGCTCTATAATATATAATTTTCTAACACAGAGAGTCCACGTGGTTCCCACTAGGTTAACCCCTCTCACACTTTCCACAAGAAACTCCTTTACACATTGATGTTCAAAATAATTTCTTGATGGCAAACAACACCAAAGTCCCATTTCTAGCTTCCTTAAATCTCCCAGATTTAATCATGTTAGGGTCCAACCCTAACCCCTTATTTATGTAATAATCCTAAGGGACCTATTCAGAGTCATAGTTAGTTAGTTGAGTCAATAAAAACCATAAGTGGTTATCCACATTAATAATAATTGTAAGTGGTTGACCCACATTATAGAAAAGGGACCACAATTAGTTATAAACAAGTCATAATTAATAAATAAAGTGTTTAACCTATGTTGTGCAAGGAATCACCAATATTTAGGGTTTTGGATGTCATTAGGAAATAAATAGTCTTAGATAGTAAGGGAAGAACCATCAAGTCCTATTGTAATTGAGCTTTTCTCTATTGGAGGTTTCCCCCTTGAGAAGAGGAAAGTGAACATTCAATTCTACTTCTGAATAATAAAATGTCTTTGCAGCTTGTCTCATTTCATTTGATATTTATAGTTTCACTCTATATTGTTTCATATTTTTGGTATTCTAATTTTGTCACAGGTTAAGTGCATAGCAAGCGGTATCAAATCACTTTCCAAGGGTAGATATACCTCCAATTTTCACAATTTTTTTTAGGCTAGAGATGTGTTCCGACATGTTTAAACAATGGGATTTGTCATGGAGCACATAAAATTGTAGAATTGGGGAGGCACGTACACAGGAAATACAGGAGGTGGTCATGCTTGTTGGACTCCCTCGTAACCACTGCAGGTACCCCTTCGAGTAGTAGCGCATTAGAGATAACTGCACATGGATTTTACTTCCACGTACACTTGGGTATATCAGAAGCCCCTAGGGTAACTTAAAACCTAATCTTAGATAATTCAACGGCCATCTTGTTGCTACATTACACTAAGAATAACACTCACGGAGGCTGTTCACTGTACAATAGGGTAGTCAGGTAGTACAGCTAAGGGTACAATTGATCCTCATTAGTTAGTGCCTTGAAACATTTGGTTGAGTACTATTGTTGGACCCCTACATATTTTGCAATTTTTAGCACCTAACACTCCTTTGAGACCATAGTCCCCTCAACTATATGAAGGTCACCCTTTACTCTTCTTCCAGATCAGATCCAGTTGTTAGGGCTCAACTGTCATTGTCTAGATCAGATCCAGCAGTTGGGGTTCTATTGCCGCCATATAGATTAGATTCAATAGTTAGGGTTTTCATAGCACATATCAGACTCTTTGTGCAATGATGGTTTTGGCCACCATAGTCCATATCAGATTGTCGCAACACATTCTACATGACCAAGACCTTAGGGATCCGGTTACTACAGTCCAGGCCTAATTTTCATAGGATATTTGGTAGTATTAAGATTTCTAGAACTCGACCACTACAATATTGATCAACTGGGAGTAAAAATCCTTTTAGAGTTAAAATAACAAGTCTTTGTCCATCTCGACACACTTGCAAGAGACCTGGCCCATATTATTCAAGATGACGAGCTAGTCATAGTGGTACCATTCACTTATAAGTCCCTACTTTTTAGGTGGTCCCAATATTTTCCCAATGCGGCTTCAAGTGACCCATGCCACTAGACTCCCGAGATTTCCATCTTTCCAAGCATACTACTCTTAAGTAAGATAAAAAGTTGACCAAGGATAGTGTATGCTTGGTACCAAGTCTCAAGTTATGGTTCTAGAAAGGGATGAAGAGAAGGTCGATAACCTTGAGAAAAAATTCAATGACTTCCAGGAGACCATTACTTAGAAAATCATGCAAGTATTGGCCTCTATAAATATGCCTCATGAAGCCATGAAGAAAGAACATAGTGTTGATGCACACATAGAAGGAGAATCCAACCATCACATTCATTTCCATGGAGATCAGCAATCTTCAAGCCAGCGGAAACCCAAGTTGTACATGTATAAATTTGATGGCTATAACTCCATAGTGTGGGTGGCATAGATGGAACACTATTTCCTCCCTAATAATATATGGGAGGATGGAACTAAAATACTTGTGGGATCCCCTTACTTGGACCAAGAGAGATGATAGTAGTGGCAATGGCATCAAAAATGTTATTCAAGGAGGCCAACTTGGAACATGTTCCCAAAATCCATCTTCGGTTTCTTTGATCGAGAATCTCACTTTCTGAGACATCTCACTAAGCTAAGGAAAACAGGTACAGTAAGGGACTACATTGCAGCTTTTGAAAAATTGGCCATAAGAATTGATGGACTAAGAGATGAATTTTACTTGGAATGTTTCATCAGTTGCCTAAAGAAACCCATCCAAGCCCATGTTCAAATGCATCACCTTGCTACTTGGTTGGGTGCACGATCCAAGGCCTTAGATGTAGAAGTCACCTTAAATGCCTAGTACAATCATCCAAATTTCTTTGCAAAGGCAAGTACAACCTAGGCTATGCACCCCACCAAACACTTAAGGTTCAAAATGTGTCACCGACATAAATGGACAAAAGAAGGAGAAAAGGACTCTGCTACTACTGTGATGACAAGTACTCCCCAAGACAAAAATGCATTGAACAAAAGTTATTTCAAATTGATGCTACTGAAAACAAGTCAGTCGATGAAGCTCCATCCACTGAAGTTCTCAAGGAAGAAGTGGGTGAACCCCAAATTGACACACACAATGATCTCAAAGTGATACTAGTTGAAATAGTTATATCACTACATGCCTTGGCTATATTTTCTTCGCCCGAGACTCTTAAAATATGAGGTTTTATTAAGAATCATCCAATAGTGGTGCTCATTTATAGTGGAAACACTCATAACTTTGTCCATAAGAGAGTAGCATAAGTTCTTCATAGTTTTGTATGAGTGGTATCTAATTTCCAAGTCATTATTGCTAATGGTGGGACCATGAAAAGTGAAGGATGTTGTGAAAACATTAAGCTTCATATGGGGGACTATCACCTTAAAACCCACATGTTTTCCATTGAAATTGGTGGTTGTGACATTGTCCTCGGTGTTGAATGTCTCCATACACTGGGACCTATCACAATGGATTTCCACGAGCTATATATGAGCCTGAAACATAATGGTCGAACTCATACATTGAGGGGACTCTAGGTAGGTTCTCCTACCATCATTAGCTCACATCGAATGGAGAATATATTAAAAAAGGACCATAATGGGGTAGTAGCCCAATTTAATGTCATCCAGGCCATTGAATCCACTCCTCCTCATGTTCATCCTAATACACAATAGGTATTAGATCACCACTAGTAGGTCTCTGACAAACCTAAGGAGCTCCCACCCTCTAGGGGTGAACATAATCACAACATCCCTTTGGTTCTGGGTGCCCAACCACCAAGCATCCTCTCATTTCGATATCCTTTTTCACAAAATAAAGGAATGGAAAAAATCATCAAAGAACTCCTCAAAGCTGGTGTTATTCGTCCCAACGCTAGCCCTTATTCATCTCCAATGGTTATGGTTCTAAAGAAATATGGAGAATGGTGCATGTGTCCCAACTTTAGGGCCCTTAAGAAGCTAACTTTCAAGGAAAAAAATCATATTCTAGTAGTTGATGATTTTCTTGATGAACTGTAGGGTGCTAATTTTTTTACCAAGGTAGACCTCTGCTTGGTATATCACCAAATATGCATGAAGGAAGTTGAAATTCCCAAGACAACCTTCCAAACTATTGAAGATAATTATGAATTCCATGTCATTCCATTTTGTCTCTGTAATGCTTCATCCACTTTTCAAATCCTCATGAACCACCATCTGAAACCATATCTTAGATAATTTGTCATGGTATTTTTTGATGACATAACATGGGACAATTTCTCCAAGATCACAAATTATTTGTCAAATTATACAATTTCTCCTTTGGAATGGAAGAAGTAGAGTATCTAGGACACATTTTGGGTCTTAACAGAGTGAGGGTTGATTTGAAAAAAATTCAGTCAGTGCAGGATTAGCCCCAACCAAAATCCTTGAAGAGTTTGCGGGGTTTGTTGGGTCTCATGGGCTACTATCAAAAATTTGTTCGCAATTATGAATCCATTTCCTGATCCCTCACTAATATTCTCAAGAAGAAATAATTTCTATCTAGTGACACAACTAAACAGGCCTTCTTGGTTCTCAAATAGTCCATGTGCTCCACTCGAGTATTGGCCTTACCAAAGTTCACCAAATATTTTATGATTGAATGTGATGCTTCAGGCATAGGCATTGGCACAGTATTAATGCAAGAAGGTATACCATTGGCTTTCACCATTCAAAAGCTTAGTGGAAAAAATATGGGTCAATCTACATATGAGGAGGAAATGGTGTCCACCTTACATCCAATAAACACTGACCGACCATAATTATTGGGGCAATGTTTCCAAATCCTCATTGACCATCATAGGCTAAAATATTTTCTAGAGCAACATCTATCATAGCCACAAAAAAATAAATGGCTTTCAAAAATGTTGAATGGTGGTATAATAATAACTATCATGAAGCCACCAAGATTATGCCATATGAGGAAGTGTATAGACAAGTCCCACCTTCACCAACTTCTTATATCCTCGGATGTTCTAAAGTACAGGTAGTTGATCAGATCCTACAAAATTGTGCCACCATGATTACTCATCTCAAAGATAGTCTACATCAATATTAGAATAGAATGAAGAAACGTGCTGATTGACATCATTCCAAGTGGTCACTTCAAGTAGGTGACTAGGTGTTCCTGCGACTCTAACCATATAAGTAGACCTCTCTTAAAAAAAAGGGTTGCTAGAAACTAGCATCAAAATTATATGGGTCGTATTAGGTATGGGTCATATTAGGTACTTCAACGTTTATGCGCATCCACTTACAAACTAGCCTTGCCAACTACTTCAAAAATCCACCAAGTCTTCCATGTTTCATGCCTCAAGAAAGTTGTGGGGAACAATTGCAGGGTTCAAACAAGTCTGCTAGAATTACATGAGGAAGGCTCACTTTGGCTCTGACTAGAACAAGTCCTTGATACTTGTGAAAGACATTTACATGCTCACATGATCAAGGAATTCCTCATAAAGTGGAAAAACACCTCTATAAAAGATACAGCATGGGAAGCAACCACTATTTTTCAACAATTTTCATAGCTTCAACCTTGAGGACAAGGTTGCTTTTGATGGGGGAGGGCATGCTAGGGTCCAAGCTTAACCCCTAATTTATGTAAAACACCCAAGGGGCCTAGTGAGAGTCATAGTTAGTTAGTTGAGTCAATAAATCCCATAAGCAGTTATCCACATTAATAATAATAATAAGTGGTTGACCCACATTATAGAAAATGGACCAAAATTAGTTATAAACAGGCCATATTTAATAAATAAAGTGGTTAACCTGTGTTATGCAAGGGACCAGTAGTAGTTAGGGTTTGGGATGTCATTAAGGTATAAATAGTCTTAGGTAGTAAGGGACAAATCATCGAGTCTTATTGTAATTGAGCTATGATTTGTTGGAGGTTTCTCCCTTGAAGAGGAAAGTGAACATTATATTATTCTTTTGAATAGTAAAATATATTTGTAGATTATCTTATTTCATTTGATATTTCTAATTTCATGCTATATTATTTCATATTTCTGGTATTTTAGTTTTCTCACAGGTAAAGTGCATGAAAAGGGAATTTAACCAACCACCCCATTGCACATAGTCAGAATTACCCACCCATGCAGACCAAGTTGCCTTCAAATATTCCAAAATTCAAAGGGAAACAAGGGGAAGATCTAGGGAACCATGTTATGACCTTTCACCTTCGGTGCTCATCGAGCAACATCACTAATGAATCTATTCACCTAAGTCTATTTCAGCACACCCTCGTAGGGCCTACAACAAAATGGTACATAGGTTAGGCCTCGACTTCCAATGCGACCTTTAAATCTCTTGCCAGGGAATTTCTCACTTTTTTCCAACTCCCAATTTGTTAAGACTTGGTATTGGAGCTTCTCACCCATTTCAAGAAAATGATAGCCACACATATTTCAGACCATATCCATGAATAAAAAAAATGCGTAGCTTATGAAAGTCTCATATAGAATCAAACCTCCTCCTTGAATTATTTCTGAGATCCCTCACTTCAGAAATCTCAAAAGATGTGGCTTCCATGTACCCTCAAAATGAGGAAGAGGCTATCAACAAATCTCAACAATTTGATCTCATATACACGCAATCTGGATACCTTTACAATGTCCTCCCAGATGATCCTTGCCTCTAGTCATTTAGACTAGAGCTACCAGGATCATCTAGTGTTGCAGATGGGTTGATTAGAAATATAGCCAAGAATCAATTTGTAAACACTTTCCAACAATTTGGAAATGTGTATGGTGGCCAAACCACTTACCAACCATATGGTCCCACGCCTACAATGCGACCACCACCCAACATAAGATATTATCCGAGTCGACCTACACTTATGTAGAATCCTCCTACATAAGGCGATCAATGCCCTCGCAAGTAAGGTGGCCACCAACCTCCCATGGAGTGTGGTTAGTACCCTCCCACACAAGGAAGTAAATACCCTCCTAGGGCCACATAAGTGGTTTCCACTTTCGAGAGCATGTATGCCAAAGCAGGGAAAGGGAAACCTTACTTCCCTTTTCCAACACCCTAACAAAATAACCCACCAACACAACCTAATAATGGGGTGAGTTTCCTGAAATCTTCTTTCCCTCAACAAAAACAATCATTTGAACACTTGAACAAGCAAAATCCACCTAATGCCACTAAGAAGAAATGAAATAAAAAGAAAAAAGGGGAACCTATACAGGGGGAAATATCCAACAACAACCTTCTTGGAACTGGATGGGGGAAACCTCAACCGTAATCCAAACCAAGGTCAGACCAATAATAACCCACAAAATCAAAACAATAATACTAGTCTATAGATGAAGGAAAAATTTAAGGATGGAAATTTATCTTAATGTTTAGAAACCCTGTTGAATCTTACTAGTTTTTAACATGCAAACTATAAAATGTTTAGCAATATGTTTGTAAATTTTTTCAAATTTCTAATGATTTTATATAGTTTCTATAGAACTTTGGTTATTTTTTAGGTAAAATAATTTCATGATATAAAATTTGGGAAACTATTTTTAAGAAAAATGGAAATTGGCAAATATTGTTTTTTTGGAAAAAACATAGAAAAGTAGCCCACCCATGAATATTAGCCCCTAAATTTTTCCCTACGATAGACTAACCATGCTTGTGTTTTTTGTGAGGAATATGGCCATTATACCCATCATTTCCCTCAACTCCCCGAGTTGAAGATGATGAGAGATATAGGGGGAAAGTGGGGAAACCTACACCCTCCAACAATGTAGAATCTATTCCCCCACTAAGGAGTGGTAAATACCCAACATTAACCCTCCCAAAAATAATGTTAGAATTATCATGGAGAAAGTTTCCAAAATACCTCAAATTGCATCATTTACATGGTAGGAGAAGAAGTTCTCCTACGAATGCGAAACCAATACTACGAAACTCCACCAGAAATAAAACATCAACCATGATCACTGTAGCACTGAAAACACCTTTGACAACTTCTCTACTCCTTGTAGAAACCGTCTCGTGAATGGTCAAAGGGCCTCTACATCAAGCAATACATAATGCAAAGGATACTCAACTTCTCTTGATCTTTGTTAGCCATGTCAGCATTCAAAGTTTTACAAACATTCCAAACCTAACATAAATCCCTACTTTCCATATTAGGAGAAATCAACCTTGTCGATTCTCCTTTGATAGATTTCGACCTAGATGATGTTGTTGTGTGTCTTCCATCGATAGTTTCCTTCCAAATTTTGGTCACCATTCAGAACATTAACATTCATCGCTACATAGTTGATGAGGGAGCATCCACATGTATCATGTCCGAAAACATTTCGCAGTAAGTAGGATCTCCTGAGCTCAAAGAATCACCCATCACCCTCAGAGCATATGACAAGTGACCATATGTTGTTGTAGGTCAATTCCAGGATGTTATAATGGAGCTCATTGGTAAAACTGTGCCCATGGACATAGAATACATGGATGCCCAATTGGATTGCAATATCCTTCAAGGATGCAACTAGATGTATGCAATGACTATAGTTACATCTTCAATATTTTGGAATATGATGTGCCGTCATGCTGGGAAAATAATTATAATTGACCAACTCACAGACTATGATAAAAATACATCCACTACCCTGGATGGTATGTTACCTTTTGTAGGATCTTTCCTAGAGTTTATCACAACATTTATAGAATAGGAACTAGGGTTATTCAAGCCATAACACTCCTTAATACATACCCTGGAGACCCACCTTTTCTAGAGGCTATCTCTGCAACCCCAACAACCTTGACGTGAATGATGAGTTCATCAAACATGCCTCAAAATCAGGAACCAGTTCCAGCCACCCCTAACGCTATGATCACTGACTCTACATTCTTATCCTATGCTATCACTCAGACACCCTTCTTTTACCCCACCTGGTTTTGTCTCACACCAATTCATGGGAACACTCACATTGCCAAATATGGCTTTTGTGATACCTATTTGTTATCTTGACCGACAATCCATGTCAGCAAACTTAGGTATTATGTTGATATACATCATTCTTGTAGCCACTCCTCAGGAAACCACCCCGAAATGAGATACACCTACGTCAACACTAGCAAGTGCCAACAAGAGGGATAAGAAAAAATGGAAGAAGGTGGAGGCCTCAAAATCTTCCTCATCTAGGGTACCTCCACCTTATGCTTTGTGTGAAATATCAGGGCACCCTACCATCATGTGCCTCGAGTTAGAGGAGTTAAAATCTATTCTACATGCCTAAAAAAAGGTAGTGGTGACACCTCCACCCATTGGAGAGAAGTCTACACCCGCAAGTAATAAGGAACTAAGCACCAAGCATGCATGCACCATATGCGCGGTGTACATGAATTACACTCATAATAGTCCCAAAATCCCTCAATATTGACATGCATTGGGTGCACTCACTCAAGCCAATACCTTTACTCCATCACTTCTCACCATGCCAGTGGTGGATGATGGGTCCAACACCATATTTTGTGTGATTGAGGAAGAAACACGACGCTCGGTTCATCCATGCACCCATTTTCATTCTACCTCCTAATCATAGTTAGTATCTATAAGAATGGAAAAACAACCTCAAGTAGTATTTCCAAAACCTCCCCACACATGCTCCCTATGTGTCAAACTTGACCACCTAATCAATCAATGTCAAGAATTGAGAAATATTAGAGATGTATTTCTCCTTTTGGTCCACATCCCTCGACCTACTCACTTAAATCAATTTCGACACTCACAAAATCATTGTCACATATTTTCCCAAGTACATCATATGCAAAATTTCTAATACCTTCCACGTTTTTGATTAGCAAGAGTAGCATTGCGGTAAACTAACATCGAAGGAATACATCCTTATACCAACATTGATACTAAGATCCAGAGGTGGCCTGCACCGTTAAGTGCCTCATCTATTGACATCAACCATGCATCATCATCTCGCACTATGGGAGCTACTGATACCCATACCATTTATTACGTTAGTACTAATCCTGTCTGCCATATTTTTACATATGACTCTCATACATCTGAGACATGTCCTATGTTAAGAACATTTTAACAACTTAGAATACTACATCAACCAACTCACCAAATACCTGAACACTATCCTCCTATAAAAGAATATGCATTGGATCCTTGGATGCCAACCTTACCACAAGAACCTTCTTCCACTACCTGCCGCACGCGTCATAAATCTTTTCGACCGAAGTATAGTTATAGAAGTATTCATTTGCTAATTATTCAGATCAACCTCTCCTGCAGTTGAACAAGTAATTATTGGAGAAAACTATGTAATGATGAGGTGTAGGATCTTTTTTTCAGGATTAAACAAAGGATTCCAAAATAGAAGCGCTAGGCCACACTAGTCCATAAATGCTTAAAGCTTCCATAAAGCTAAACTTGCATAACGGCACTCGTATACCTTCTGCTTCTGGTTGTCTCGCATACTGCTCAGCTTGGCCCGCAGCAGTGCCTGGCCAACCCAGGTCCAATGGAAGCAAGCCCTACGATATCCGCAGCATAACGGAAAGCAACAGAAAATAGCCATCAATCTTCCATTACAGATATCCTCCCATCTCCAAGTGTTCACAACATGCAACATCATATGTGATTCATTTCTTCAACCGTAGGAATCTTGATTTGTGATGTTTTCTCAACACTTTTAGGTTTAAAAACTGGTAAAACCACCACATCGGTGGTACCACCATCGACTATGTAGAATCATGGAATTTGCACATTGTCAACTTCACTGGCTTCTACAACATCAACCACATAATCATTTTCTTGCTTGTCTACTAACACAAATAGGTCCCAATCCCATCCTCAGAGTCTCGCACAACCCATTTCACCATTAGATAATAATTTTTAGTTAGATGAAGATATTCTATATTCCATGACGGAACCAGGACATTTGTGGGATGCCATGCATCAACATTCTTTCATTCTACCTGAGAAAGCATTTTCACCTATTGATGCACCAAGTCATGATATTTGGATAATAGAATCCAAGTATTTCCTACCACCGGGATAGGTAAACTAGTTTAAGAATCCAATCCAAGCACTAGATGCATTTGGGGAAGGGAATATTTCTAACATATCACCTATAGGTAATGTAGATATTTCAACCAAGTTTGGTGTAGTTGAAGAAATATCATTGGGGGAAGCATTCTCCCTAGATGAGGTGGCCTCCCACAAAGCCCGTTTTCAAGAATATAGGGAGATATTTTCATGGGCCTACTCGAAAATTCTAGGCATCAATCCTTCCATCATGGATCGCCATGTTGACACATGACTTGATGCTTACCCCATTAGGAAAAAGTAGTGTTAGCTCCATCCTTCTAAAGTAGAAACAGTCAAACAAGAAATTGGCAAGCTCTAAAAAGTTGGTTTCATCTATCCTATCGATTACACCTCTTAGGTTTCTAACCTTGTACCTATCATGAAAAAACGAGGCACCATTCTTGCCTGTGTTGATTTCATAGGTCTAAAAAAATCATGTCCCAAAGATAATTACCCTACACCCTTCATCGACCAAGTCATCAATGCATGTGCCAGTCAAGAGGTGCTACCCTTCATGGATGGATTCTCAGGGTATAACCAGATACTGATATTCCATATTGATCTGTACAAAAAAACCTTTACAACCCCATGAAGCACATTCACATATTGATTCATGCCCTTTGACCTTAAAAATGTTGGTTCCACCTTTGAACGTGTTGTGAACTATATCTTCAATGATCTGTCTCATCTTATACTAGCCTATTTGGAAGACTTCATAATAAGATCCAAAAAGCACTCAAACCATTTGAAAGATCTCCACTTAGTGTTCTAGAGATGCAGACAATACAACCTATGATTAAACCCTCTCAAGTGTGTGTTTTGTGTGAATGCATGAAGACTACTGGGATTTATTGTTTCCTAATAAGTTATTAGAGTCGACCCTTTGTAGGTCCATGCCATCCATGAAATGCCACCTCCAAAATATTTGAAGAAGTTATAAAGCCTATAGGGTAAGTTCAATTTCTTACATTTCTTTGTCCCTGATTATGCTACTTGTGGACATGGATTCTTACACCTTCTTCATTGGGACAGTTGTAGAAAATCCTTATAGACTCACAATCTCATGCAATGTAACTAAGTATAGGACAAGAATATACTTCTACTTTCAACCAGTACAATCCAATACATTGATGAAAACAATATGAACAAGAAGAAGACAAATCAATGGCACATAACAAAAGATGTATGTGGGGAAAGCCACTCCTCAAAACCCCGCTATCTATATTGCATGTATCATAAATATGAGTGAAGATACAAATCTTGTTCTCACAAGAACAATTCTGCACAAGTATTATCAACTCTCTCAACTCACAAGCTAGCTTTTGGCCAACACTTAGCCAATTTTGTAGCTCCCCAAGCCCGTAATCTCTTGCATAATTCCTGGGATGAATAACTCTTATTTAAAGGGAATTCATGCTTCCAAAACTGCGCAATCCAAACATAGGATCAATCTCTGATGCATGCGTGATATTTACACTCCAGTAAATAATAAAATTGAACTAACATGCATGAGTTTCTAATGAGGTAATTTTCAGTTAACTAGAGTGACACTTGTGGATGCACTAGTGCACCAACTAACTATTAACTCTCTATTAGTTCCAAAAATAGTTTGGAACTAATTTAATTGAACTTAACTTAGTAAAATGAGTGATCTGATTTCCAACTCAATTTGTACTCATACTGGACCCCTAAAACTTAGGGAGAATAGATACAAGACTTCAGAAAGACATCCAACTCAAAATTCCTAAGCTAATTAGGTTAATTAAAATTAATTAACTATTTACAAGTTGTTATGAGAATATAATTCGATCTTAATTCTTAGTTTAATTCAAGGAGAAATTAAACTCAAATTTCTTGTTTCCATTTCTCAACACTCCCTCTTAACAAGAAAGGGATTATCAACTACCCTGATCCTATCTCTATGAAACTCAAATTTACATCTTGATAATTCCTTTGTCAAAATGTTAGCATCTTGCTCTTCCGTGCGAATGTACTCTAACAACATAATCTCTTTTAATACATAATCTTTAAGATGACGATATCGGATATCAATATGCTTTTACCAATCATGAAAAAATAGATTTTCAGATATTTTGATACAACTCTGATTACCATAGTAAATCACAATTGGATCCATCTGCTGTCCAAAAGAACCAACTAGGATCTTCCTCATCCAGATGGCCTCACATGCTATTTGAATCACATCTATGTACTATTCCTTTGCCAAACTGAGAGCAACCAATCTCTATTTCCTATTGTACCAAGAAACTGCCACTAACCCAATACTCAAGATCCCTCTTGATGTGCTCTTCTTGTTGGATGGACTCCCTGCCCGATTTTCATCCACGAAGAGGCTTGAAGCTTCACTCCCTCTATTCATCTATACCATAATCCATACTAAGAAGTTCCCCTGAGGTATCTCAACACATGCTTTTACACCTTCCAATACAACTCGGTAAGCCTAACCATCACTTGACTAAGCTAGTTAACTACATAGCACATATCCAGTCGTGTGATCACCAATTACATGAGTGAACCCACATGTTTCCTGTAAACACTAGCTTCCACTACTTCCCCTAAAGTAGCATCCTCCTTCCTCCAGTTACCTACTAGAGGATTCTCCATGGGTTTACTACTCTCCATGCAGAATCCCCTAATTATCTCAATGTCATACCTTCCCTGAGACACAATTAAATCCCTGTCTCCCTGAAATACCTCCATGCCAAGAAGGTAATGAATGAGCCCCATGTCATTCATCTCAAACTCTCTTGCAAGGTCCTCCTTGCAATATTTAATTAACGGATCATCACTTTCCAGTATCATACCATCAACATAAAGAACAATGATAAAAAACTTACCTTCCACCACTATGTTGTACAAGTTCACATTCACTTCACTCTTCATGAAGCTCAACATGGTGAAGTTGCTATCTATCCTGGTGTACCAAGCACGGGGTACTTTCTTCAGCCCATACAATGCTCTCTTGAGCTGGCACACATGTGACTCATGGTCAAAGGTCTACAAACCTTTAGGTTTCTCTATGTAAACCTCTTCCTCAATCATGCCATTAAGGAAGGTTTTCTTCACATCCATTGATGTATCTTCCAACCCATTTGTGTTGATAGTGCCAATATAGATCTGATTGATGAGTACCTTGCAATAAGAGCAAAGGTCTCAGAATAGTCAATCCCCTCTACTTGTGAAAATCCATCGGCCAAAAATCTAGCCTTATGCTTCTTCACACTACCATCTATAGCTTGCTTTACCTTGTAAATCCAATAGGAGCTCACCACTGACTTGTCCTCTAGTCTCGGGACCACATCCCAAACATTGTTGCGAACTATGGAGTCATACTTCTCCACCATGGAATCAACCCAAAGCAGTTGTTGCACTTATTCCTTAAATGAAGACGACTCTCTCACAACACATTCACCCATAAGAGCCATGTATCTAGTGTACCTCTAAGGTGACCCCCTCTGTCGACGCTGAGAAGTGGGTGCTCCAACATTCTCCCATGTATCATCCAATAGTTTGTTAGCCTCCATAATGTGCTTTTCTCCCTCTCTAGAATAATTTGCCTCAGTGGATGTCTCCAGTCCTAAACCCTCTGCATGTGGATGCTTCACATCAATATGAGACTCCTCAAACTTAGGAGCTAAAATCTCCTCACCTACATGTAGCTAAGGCTCCCTCTCAAGTGAAAATCACATGGCCTTCTAGTCATCGAATCTGACATCCTTGCGAACCACTATCATCCTGCTGGTTAGCAAGTACACCTGATAGTTGTGAGGTGTATCAGTGTACCCCACAAATATCCCCAACTTTGTTGTAGGCTCAAGGTTCTTCTGTGTATCTTTAGTCACATGGCAATATACTGATGACCCAAAAATCCTTAAGTGACTAACATCTGGCTTCTTACTAGAATAATCCTCTGTTGGTTCCTTCATCTCAAGTATCCTATGTGGGCTACGGTTCTAAACATAAATGTTTGTGTTGCATGCCTCAGCCCACAAGTGTAGTGGTAGGCCCTAATCATCCAACATTTCCCTTGCTACCCCTACTATGCTTCTGTTCTTCCTCTCGACCACCCCATTCTACTAAAGGTTATGGGGTGGCATCAACCCCCTTTTAATCCCTTCTGTTGCACATAAGTTCTTAAACTCGTTTGAGACATACTCACTACCATTATCACTCCATATAGCCTTAACCTTTTTTCTCGACTCTTTTTCCACCAAAGCTTTAAACTCACAAAACTTTGTGAAAGTTTGATCCTTTTTCTCCATGAAAAATATCCAACATTTACAAGAATAGTCATCAACAAATATAACATAATACCTGTGTTTGGCCATGGATGCTATCGAGAATGGTCCACACACATCTAAATGGATTCGCTCTAGAATATCCTTTTCTCTACTGTCTCTTTCATGAAAGGAACACTTAGTGTATTTTCCAAAAGTACACTGATTGCATGTATCAACTTGCTTAAGCATACCTTTGGGAAGACCTGTAGAGATCTACAACAATATCTTCAAAGTCCAATGATGCAAGTGGCTCAATCTCCTATGCCACAACTTGCCAATTTCTCATATTTGCACCCTTTTTTCTTTAGTGCTCAAAGCATCAAACTCCTCTACCTCTAGCCTATAGAGATTCTTCACCCGAATCCCTATCTTCTTTACTTGACCCATGGCTATGTGTCGAAGGAACCCCTTTCCTTTCGAGAGCATCACATGATATCCTCTATCCTCAAGCATGGAAATGGATACCAAGTTCTTCTTCATCCTGGGCACATACATAACATTCTTCAAGGTGAGTGAAACCTCATGCTCCCTCTAAACAATAATCGTGCGTAATCCAATAATATATACTTCCTGTCATCACCCACCTCGATATGCATCTAGAGATCTTTCTCCTCCAGGTCACTGAATAACTCTTTGTCACCAGTCACGAGGAATGGAGCTCCACTTTCTAAGTACCATACACTTCCCATCATTTCTGACACCAAGAATGAAACCAGGTAAAAGTCCAATTTGAGTTGAGAGGCCAAAGCCTCACCTACTCATCCTCCTAAGGACTTCTTCTTAGATTTTCTTGAGTGGACAATTTTTGGCAAAATGACCCATCTCATGACAATGAAAGCACTTAACTTTCATCATGCATTTATTCTTACCTTCATGATAAGCATCTAATTTGGAATGGTAAGCTTTCCATTTCCCCTTATTCACCTTAATCGCTAAGGCACAATTTTCTTCATCATGAGTCTTTGATGAAGAACCATCCCTAGTGTTTCTTCTGATCTCCTCCTGCATCAAATATGATCACAATCATTCCCAATCTGACAGCTTCTCCCAACCATTGATAGAGTCCTGATAACTATGCCAACTCTTTGGGCTTCCTAAAAGAGCAAGACTCACCATATCATCCTCAACAATTGTGATTCCAACACTTCCAAGTTCATCATGACATTGAGTGAACTTTTTCAAGTATTTTGAAATAGTCTTGCCTTTCTCCATTTTGATTTTTCAATGTTTGTCCTTCAGTGCCAATTTCCTTTGGTCACTTATGTTCTGATAGAATTCTTTCGATGTTTTCCACATAGCATACATAGTTTCCTTTCCATGGAGACTTGAGACAATGTGTTCTCGAACTTCCTCAAGGATTATTAGCCTCACCTTCGCTACACAATTCTTCCATTCGGCCAAATTTTGTGCATCCGATGTTGTTGGTTTGGGAATTTCTTGATCAAAAAATTCCTTCAAGCCATTATCCTCTAGCACAACCTCCATTGTGTCCCTCCAGGCTATATAATTTGAGTTGTCTTCTAAGGCATACTCGAGCCGCAAATTGTAGAATAGCATCTATCGATCTTGAAGTATATATTGAAAATTCAAATTTCACCTATAACCCAAAACTCAAAACTTCAAAATATTCTCAAGAATACTTTTCTCAACTTCAATACCATATAGAAAATATTTGTAGATTCACAAGCTCATGCAATGTATTAATGCACAGGACAAGAATCTACTTCTATATGAACAACAAGAAGAAAAATCAATGACACATAACACAAGATGTATCTGGGGAAAGACACTACTAAAAACCCCATTATCTATATTTCATATATCAAAAATATAAGTGAACATACAAATCTTTTTCTCACTAAAACAATTACGCACAAGCATGCTCAACTCTCTTAGCTCATAAGATAGCTCTTGGCCAAAACTTAGCCATTTCTGCAGCTCTCCAAGCCCCTAATATTTTCCATAATTCCTAGGATAAATAGCCAATATTTAAAGGGAATTCATGCTTCCAAAATTGCAGAATCCAAAAATAGGATTAATCTTTGTTGCATGATTGATATTTAGACTCCATTCAATAATACCACTGATAGTACATTGTCCCTGCACTCTAGTCTCTACTGGGTCTTTCTCTAAATTGACATGCAAGAGTTTTTGAGGAGGGAATATTCAATTAACTAGAGTGATGCTTGTGGATGCACTAGTAGATCAAATGATTGTTAACTCTCTATTAGTTCCACAAATAGTTTGTAACTAATTTAAATGAACTTAACTCAGTAAACTGGGTGATCTAATTTCCGACTCAATTTAAACTCATACTAGACCCCTAAAACTTAGGGAGAAAATAAACATGACTTCAAAAAGACTTCCAACTCGAAATTCCTAAGCTAATTAAGTTAATTAAAATTAATTAACTATTTTCAAGTTCCTATGAGAATATAATTTGATTTTAATTCTCAGTTTAATTCAAGGACAAATTAAATTGGAATTTCTTGTTGCCATTTTTCTTAACAACATTCCCTTTCACTGGGGTGAACAAGCCCAAAAATCATTCAAAGCCCTAAAATATACATTATCTCAAGCTCTTTTGATTATCCCTTCTGTCCATAACAAGGATTATACCCTCTACTTATCAACATCTAAAATAACGATTGCCAAGGTATTAGTCCAAGGACTAGATAATAGATAACACATTATCTATTACATAGTAAGAACCTCTCCAGGCTTTCCTTAAAGTATGAGCTAGTAGAAAGGAAAATGCTATCCCTTTGAAATAACAAATCCATAGTACATTCAATACATAAGTTTTGACATTATATCATCTTACAAACCACCACTGTAGTAGAAAATATTAATCGCATGAAATATTTTCTCACTCGTTGTATGATGAACCATAGATATGCATGATGGGTACTTATTTTACAAGAATTGGACCTACAATTTTCTTCCCCTAAAAGTAAGAAATATCTTGTCCTCAAAGAGTTCATCACGGATCTCCCTATAGAGTTCCAAGGGTTCCCCATCAATGATTCTTTCCCTGATGAACGTTTGTTCTTAAAATCTACAGATGACCCTAGGTATGGAAACATCCTCCTCTTTCTTCAAACTCGTAAGTTCAACCCTCATCTTACTTGTAACAATTAGAGGAACATTCATCATAAAGCCCCCATTACCTTATTATGGGGGATTTTCTTTATCATCGAGGAATTGACACCAATAGTTTTTGATGTCTTACTATTGATCAAGTTGAGAAATTTTTAAATGACTGTCATAGTGGAGCCTATGATGGCCACCTATCAAGGATATCCACTACCCAAAATATTCTTTGTGCCGGTTACTTTTGGTCAACCTTGTTCCGCAACGGTATTCAAGTAGTTAAGTGATGTGAGTGTAGCCAGACATACACTTACAAGGCGTGAGGTCCATCATCTCCCTTGCACCTAGTCATTGTTGCAGGCCCTTTCTGCAAATGGGGCATAGACTTCATGATTTGCAACCCTTAGTCTTCAGGTGGCCATAAGTACATTGTGGTGGTCGTTGACTACTTTAAAAAATGTCAAGAAGAAATGCCCACTTATAATAACACTGCAGAAAATACTACATAAATTTTCTTTAACCATGTCATAAACGGTTCAATGTTCCTAAGGAGTTGGTCTCAGAACATGCTAAGAATTTTAAGAATGAGATATTTGAAGAACTATCACAAAACCTTGGTTTTTCCCTTGAGTTCACTTCCCCATACTACCCTTAGTCCAATGGCCAGGTAGAAGTTATCAACAAATTTCTTCAAACAATGTTACAACGTATGGTGAACAACAACAAAACCAATTGGCATCACATGGTTTTTTTAGCCCTATGGGCATACCACACAACAATCAAAGCATCCACAGGGTTCACACCATTCCAATTGGTATATGGGGTTAAATTTGTGCTCCCCATTGAGTGTGATATCATTACCTTACACTCAACCATTGAACTCCTCTCAAATACCTCACCTTTAGAGAAAAGGCTAGTATAGTTGGAACACATTGATCATATTCAGTGATAATCTCTCCAACATAACAATGCCCGAAAAAAGAGGACTAAAGCCTCTTGTTACTGCAATGTCACCGCTCGTTCATTCACATAAGGGGAGTTATTCCTTTGCTACGATGTTGCCAAAGAAGCTTTAGGACCAAGGAATTTTGAAACATTATGGAAGGGACCATATATTGTTAAACAATGTCTCCTTAAGGGGGCTTACATGTTAACAAAGCCTGATGGGACTTGCCTTAAACATCTCGTCAATGGGATCTACCTCAAAAAGTTCAATCCATAACATTCAAAACAATCTTATAATTTAAATGTATACACAATGAATTCCTTTTATGATGACCACCTTGTTGGAAATAATACTGAGAGGGAGGGGTGAATCAATATTATCTGGTCAATTATTTTCCTTTTCAAACCCAAAACATATACGCTACCTCAGTTAGAAAAAACAACATATATATGCAAGTACAGATAAGGAAACCCGCGTATACCATACGAAATTATAATTTAAAATATTATATAGATGTTGAACATTAATTTGTGCATCAGGATCACATAAACAGTAATTAGGAATAGAAAAATAGAGCAGAAGATAATCACACACAAGAACACAAGATATGAGGTGGAAACCCAATGTGGGTGAAAACCACCTGTTGCAATATGTCACTATCTTTTCAATTAGAAACTTCTTTTTACAATGATTCTGTACTGGTGCAGTCCTTTACCAGTATGCAGGCTGCTACCTGTAGAGAGCTACAACCCTCTCTCGTTTTCCAGCTTCTCCTGGAAGGGAGCTGCAACCCCCTTAGTTCTTGTACTAGTTGAGATACTAGTACGTAGGCGCTACCTACAGAAAGACTACAACCTTCTCTTCCTCCAGGGACCAAATTCATAAATTTCAGACTGGATCCACAAATAACATCAATCAAACATCAAGAATTTCTGCATCAACCAATCACCTTTTCACCAATCAAAACTGAATCAAAATAAACACTTCTCTGACAACTGTACCCAGATCATAATAATAGTAATCACACCCCACTTCTAAACCCAGAACACTGTAGCAATAAATAGAAGAAGCTAGAACATAAATCAAGAGATGTACACTACTTCACTATTCAGAAACCTGCATACAGATCTATAAATTCATTCTTTCAAACATTCATATATTAGTTAACTCAGATTATCAGATTTAGAGATCAAGCATGCGCCACATATCACAGATCAAAATCATGTAGAGATACCACTATTCCAGCCTTAATATTTTGACCCATCAATAGAAATTATCCTTCTCCTTGCGCTCAGGTTCCTTCTTCATTCAGATCCAGATTTGCACCATAACCCAATCACAGTATTCCAGATCTAACACTTTATCAGATATTCAATAATTCAGAAGATGCCTTGCCAAATGATCTCCTTCCTCTTTTATAGCCTTAGGCCTTTCACAATACCACGGACAAAAAACCATAACAATTCAATACCATGGACCCAATACTTGGGATCAACACTTTTGGATGCAATACCATGGACCAAGACCATAGGATAAAAAACTGTCGGACTAATACCATGAAGCAACCATGAGATTTCCCATGTGCATGCGCTTTTCTCTGCATGAAAGTGCATGAACTTTTCTCTGCATGAAAGGAACTTTTCTATGCATGAAAGTGCATGAAAGTTTCTCTTCATGAAAGGAACTTTTCTCTGCATGAAAGTGCGTGAAAGGAAATTTTTCTGCATGAAAGTGCGTGAACGTTTCTCTGCGTGAAAGTCCGTGAACCAGAAAATAACTTTGCTGCACTATAATTTATCATCTGAGATGAGTGGATTTCCATCAAGTACAACATATGTATCATAATTCCAACACACCTCATCACGAATGTACACTAAAACCACTCTCTCATCATCTGTCGTAGATAGATCATTCACTAGCCTATCATCACAGGTTTGTTGATGGTGCTTCTCGATGGTCAAAAAAACTCACTAAAAAAAACTGGGCCATATATTCTCCTAATCTGACACCCTTCGACCAAAATGGATTTTGGATCAGGTCAACCACCAACAATCAAGTTTAATACGATGTTTTCATAGGCCTCTTGGCTAATGCCTCCCACCTAAGTATCAGTAACCTGCATGTGTTCTTTGAATCCCAACTTTTTGTATCACATTTGAACAAAACCTTGAGAGTAGATGACCCTTGAATTTTTTGGAAATACTTGCATGCAAAAAGGTTATCTCATGGTTTTGATCATATCACATTTTCACATATACCAAGAAATCAAAATCATGTAGTAGATGCATAGCTAATCAAATCCTAGACTGAAATGTGTCTCATATAAATCATCATTAAGACACATAAAACATGAAAATTATATCCATAAAATAAATTCAAGAGTACATCACATGCATATAAGCATATCACATAAGACACATCATGAGTGCCACAAAAGATAATCTCATATATATATATCATCATGATACAAAATATATATGTATAAAAAGACATTTCTAGCCAATGCGATGAAAAAATAAGTAATCAAATGGAGAGAATCCTCATAATGTGTGCTTCCATCTAGGGTTGAGTTCCAACACCCTCATCACCCCTTGCATCCCCTACACGAGGCCCTTGGGCCTCACCTAGTGCTGGAGCCAATATTGGATGAGTGGTTGACATTTCCATTGCAAGCTCATGAAGGAAAGGATGACTCACTCTATCTTGAGCCATAGTCCTCTCCATCATAATCTCATCCAACACTGCCCAACCTACGTCGTGCATCCCGTGGAGTAGGGTGGTCATGCAATTCCATGCATCCTCGGTAGCCACTGCCATGCTTCTACAACCTCTTCGCGAGTCTCTGGAGCCTCAGCACGCTCTTGCAGTCTCTCCACCTTAACGTGAAGAGAAGAGCTCTCCCCCTCTCTTGAGGGACCACCTATCTCTAGGTGTCAGTGTCAAGCAATCCTCTCAGGGTCCTCTTGTACCCTGTCATCTCTCCATCACCATGTCGCACCAACCGCACTAGCTCCACCCAGACGATGAGGATCGTTTCCCACCAAATGGGCCAACAAACGTTCAATAGGTCCCACATCTGCAAGAAAACATACATGGTATCAATATGGACATAAATATACATCTTAAAATACATGTAAATTAGCACAATGCAGAACACATAATCACACACCTGTCAGATCCCAAGCATCGCCTTGAGGTAATCCCATCTCTGGATCTCTATAGAAATTCACGCCAACATATGGGAACTCCAAGGTCATCTGATAGTTGTACAACCAACAACCCTCCACCATGGGCATCCAATATTTCCCCACCTCCCCTCCACCTGGCCAGGGAATTATGGATGCCTATCAGCTGATCTGAAACTCCCTTGGGGACCTTATTGGCTCTGTAAGCACCAGGAATAACATCATGACCCTCTCATAGAGAATGATGCAAATCACACTATTGTAACAAAGGATTTGTGCCTCACCGAATAAATCATGTGTTAGTTGTGCAGTCATCCTCCTATGGAGGTAGCTTGCCCAGTCATAGAATGCACCTCCTTGAAGCCTATAGAGGATGGCCAACTAGGGCCAAGAAATGTAATTTGGGGACATTGTCCTTACTAATCCTATGATCATAGCTAAGGCCTCTCTCTCAACAATATTTAGGACCACATCAACATTGATACATTCATCTTGAAAAGGATTGTGTCTGCAGTGATTCTCAACCATCTAGATAGGTCCACCCAACCAAGAGGCAATGATGTTAGTATCACCACACCTCGAGGAACCAATCTAGTCACAAACTAGACATCCACCTAAGCAATGAATGTCACATCTTGACCCTGGATGTCAAAGGCCTCTTGATCCAGTTGCCATCTCTCGATCATGAAATGCAAGAATTACCCCTGTGATCTCAACAAGGGGTTCTAAACAAACTTTATTAACCCCCATCTAGTTAATAAATCTTGGTTGGAGCATCAACCACCACTACTATACAGATGTGAACCCAATCTCACTCCCTCCATGACATACCCATCCTGCCAATAGCATGAAGGAAGGCACAAATTAGCCTCAAAGGTTAATTTTTTTTCTTCCTATCAGCCCACATGGCTATTTCAAGAACAGATGAATGGTTGCGCTTATGTTCCTAAAATATGTGTGTGATGTAATAGCCTTGGTGAAAATTCCATGTAATAAAGGTTAATAAAGGCAAAATAATAACCATGGTTGATGCGACACTTATTCCAAGATCAATGTTGGGAAAAAGTATAGGGATGGGGATCACTTGTGGTTCATTAATGACTAAGGAAGTTTACAAAGGCAATGGAAAAGTATTTGGGAAGGCAAAATGGATTTTTTGTACATTTATTTATGAAAATAATGTAAATTAGGAGAAAATAGAGGCCTCATTAATAAAAGGGCTTCTAAGGATCAATACATAGACTTTTGTCAATTCATTTTTGGAGCTATCTCTCTATTCTCTCTCTCTCTCATACTCTTGGACACTTAGAGATCTTTCTTGGAGCACTCTTGGAGGAGTGTGGCATACTTGGAGTTTTGGAGCAGGAAGGCAATGGAAGAGAAAGAAAGTACAATAGGACATTAGTCAGCAACTACAACTGGTTTTTCTTGTAGGTACCAAGTTGCATGTATGTTTTCCTCACTAGTTTTTGCTTGCATGGCATATGCATGTGGTTTATTTGTCATGATCTGTCACTAGCATGGAGGATTGTCGAGATTGACAATAGAATTTCCTAGCCTTTCCATTTCCTAGATATCCATGGTGTTGTGGGATTATTTCTTTGTTTTCTAGTAGGTTTTCATGTATCCTTAAGCTTGGGTTGAGTTCCAAGTTCCTGGAAGCCCTAGTTGGACAAATGCTCTAGAATCCCTATAAAAATTTGGGTTGAGTTACTAGTCATCGAATCCTTGCTTTGAAAAACGCTATGGAGGCCCTTGGTGGGTTGAGTTACTACTCCTAGAAGCCCTGGTTGGACAAATGATTTGGAAGCCAGACACATTTGTGGGTTGAGTTACTAGTCCTGGAAACCTTGGTTAGAACAACTTCTCTAGAACCCTCGAAGGCTTGGGTAGAGACCAATCTAATGATCGTTTTGTGATGTTCAACTATGAGGTAGAATCATTGTTCGATAGGTTGAAGTGGTTTTCCTCTAGAATCACTGGATGGTTTTGGATTGATGTGTTCTATGAGACCCCACATTCATGCTTGGAATATGGCATGGGGTTGACTAGTTGAAGAGATTTTTGGCTCAACCACGTCTACGATTGGGTGGTTCGTGGAAGTCCCACAACTAGTTGGCCTTTCCATCATTAATATGAGGTTATTTATCCTTGTTAATTCATGATTATTATACTATTTTATATGTGGATTATATGTTTGTTGTTTCCTTGGTATTTCTGTTATTATTATGCTAGCTATGAACAAGTATTATGGAAGTATCTATGTATGGCTCTTATCTTGTTTTTAATTATAAATGAATGAAAAATGTGTCTATGGCCTAATTGATAAAACTGTAGCTAATGTGTTGAGGCATCAATGCTTCTTGGCAATCCTTGGATGAGTATGTGACCCCTATGTTCAGATCTATTGTTTACACCTATATATTACATATTTGTGATATGTTTGACAAAATTCCTATCATGGCTAGTAGGGATCCACTCAAGCGCTTGTTCAAGTAGTTTCATTTGAATCATCATTCCATTTTTATCTTTCTATTCTAAAGGTCTCATTTAGTTCTGGGTAGTGACCTTGGCTTTGGGCCTGAAAGAGTAGCTCAAATCTTGAGGACATAGGCACAACACTTGGCAAAATATTCCCTCGACATTGGCATACCATTATGTGGGAGCAACCAGAGCCTTCTAGATTCATGCATGCCCATATCATGGGAGCATTTGAGAGTGTAACGGTTTGAAAACTTAGTGGATTTAGGGGCTGGTTACCTGAGAGGTTGGGATGGTTCATAAGAGTCTTGTTGCTGATGTGGAAGGTCTGTATGGTGTGTTTCCATTGGTTCCACTTCCTTAAGGTGACTTAGGAGGTCAAATCATATCATAGTAACTTCTCGTCACATGGTCACCCTGGTTGGTCAGTTACTTGGGTAGATGTGTGAAGAGGGTGTTACAGATTGGTATCAGAGCATGGTTCATCACTTGAATTGGATGGGTTGTGTGTCGCTCATGCATTTATATCGGTTGCGTACGTGTTTCTTGTGTTGTAGGACCATGTGCTTGTTACATTTGAATGGTATTGGTTATGGTTGTAGTGAGTTCGCCCTAGGAAGTTGATGGTGTTGTTGTGGAGTGCATTTTCATGAGTGTATGGTTGATTAAAAATTCTTTATGCATGTTAGTATTCTCAAGTGGTCAATTTTATAGTGATGTGGTGGTTTTTTTCATGCATGAGGTCATGGTTTGGGTAGTTGATATGGTCATGTATTGATGACTTGAATCTAGCAAGAATGATGGTTATATTGTTATATGCTTATGTGTTATATTTCTATATGTTATCCTGATTATGTTATACATGTATTACGCTATTTTTTGATCTTGCGAACGAGGTATCCTCCCCAAACCATGCTAAGGTAAGTTGGTTTATTGTGATTTGGTTTTGATGACATGATATACCCTACAGGAAGAAATATCAAAGATGACTAGCAAGATGGTAGACTATAGTTCCCGAGACTCTCCCTATGGATCAAATGAGAAGCATGGTGTTGGGAACTCTTCTGATTTATCAAAAACACTCAGAAGCTTAAAGGAAAAAATAAAGAGTTGTAAGGTAGACAATGAGAGAATCATACAGGCACATGAGAAACAAGTAGAGGAAACTGTAGTGATACTTCAGAGTTTGTTAAAATTGCAGTGACAGGGACCACTTTGGATTAGCCATGAGCAGGAGGATAGGACTAATGGGGCATATGGTAGTAGGTCTCATGATAGTCACAAGTCAGATAGAGATGATGTAGTGGGAGATGATAGGTTGTTGGATACTCCTGATAAGAGAGGTGATGGACATAGGTACTACTCTAGTTCTGGTTCAGATAGGCACTATGATCATCATTATTATCATCCTTACAGGAGTAGTGATAGGGGATATTTTCTAGATGAGTTTAAGAAATAAAAGCCACCTAATTTTGACAGAGAGATGAAGAAATCAGCGTATGTAGAGGCATGGTTGCTCAGTATGAATAAGTTCTTCAGTTTACATGATTATTTAGAGAAAATGAAAGCCATAATAACTATATTTAGTCTCAAATGTAAAGAAGATATTTGGTGGGAAGATGTGAAGAATGTTGGAGGTATTCATGAGGAGGACTTGACATGGAGTGAGTTCGAGAGGCTATTCGATAAGAAGTATTTATTAGATAGATACTTTGATGACAAGAAAAAGGAATTCTATGAGCTAAAGATGGGATCAATGATAGATGAGGAGCACACTAGAAAGTTCCTACAGCTACTAAGCTATGTGCCTTGCCTCAAGGAGGATAAGGCCAATATTTAGAGATTCATTAGTGGATTATCAATTGCATTCAAAGATAGGATTGAGTTCGAAGAGCCTAGGTCATTGGAGGAGGTTATCCGAAAGCTAAACCATTATATGAACAATTGAAGCACAAATCTGAGACTAAGCCAGATTGGAAAGGTAATAAAGAAAGTAAAGGAAAATGGAACAATAAGCGAGAAATACCTCAGGGTACAAGTAATAAAGATAATGTACTGCCATCTCATAAGTTAAATGCATTTGATAGAGGACATGGATTTGGATCGAAGGAGTAGAATAAGGATGTAGGCTAGAAGCCTATAGAGTGTTGGACTTGTGGCAAGGATCATCGTAGGAAATATTTTCCATAGGATTAGGATGGTAGGCATCATATATATAATGCACAAGAGAAACAGATGTTGGGGATGTTGGTTAGATCGTTCCTCATATCTATGCAGTGCTGGATAACATACATGAAGACCATTAGGCATCTATCATTGAGATGGATGGTAAGCTTTATAATCAAGTTGTTTCTATATTGATTGACCCTAGATCTAGTTATAGCTATGTTAGTCCTAACTTGGTGGATACATGTGGTTTGAATAAAGAAGTGCATGTAGAATGTTGGTTAGTGCAGTTGGCTACATGAAGAAGTGTGTTCATCATTGGGTAAGAGCTTGTGAATTTGATTTGAATGGTATGCCTACTGCAACACATTTGAATATATTATCATTGGGATCATACAATATGTTGTTGGGCATGGATTAGTTGTACCTTCATAGAACCAAGGTGGATTTATATGACAAAGTTATTGAGTGTGTGGATTAAAATGTAGAACCAAGAGTTTTGCGAGGTAAGAAGAAAGAAACATCAGTTAGGATGGTGACATCTATGCAGGAAAAGTACAATCAGAGAAAATGATATATGTTATTTGCAATGCATACTTCTTGCGAAAAAGGCAAATAATTTAAGGATGCAAATGTTTTGAGAAAGTACCCATTTCTACATCAGTTTAAAAATGTATTTCCTTAGGACATTTAAGAGTTTCTACCTCACATACAAATATATTTTTATAATGAGTTGGTGCTAGGGGCAGCTTTGGCATCAAAGGCACCTTATAAGATGAGTACACCTAATTTGGCAAAGTTGAAGCGGGAGTTGAAGGAAATTCTTGACAAGGGATACAGTAAGCCAAGTGTATCACCATGGGGCACACCAGTACTATTTTTGAAGAAGAAAGATGGTACTCTCAAGCTATGCATTGATTACAAGAAATTGAACAAAGTGACCATCAAGAATAGGTATCCATTACCAAGGATTGATTACTTGTTCGATCAGTTGAAGGGAGTAATAGTGTTCTCAAAGAGTGATCTAAGATAAAGATATTGTTAGGTACACATTAAAGAAGAGGACATCTACAAGTTACCTTTCTGAACTAGTTATGGGCATTATGAGTTTGTTGTAGCTCCACTTGGTTTAACTAATGCTCCAGCTTCCTTTATGTGCTTGATGAATAATGTGTTGCATCCATACTTGGACAAGTTTGTTATTGTGCTCATTAATGACATATTGGTATATTCTAAAAATGAAGAAGAGCATGTTGAGAATTTAGCAGCAATGTTGAGATTATTGACGGAGCACAAGTTTTATTTTAAGCTCAACAAGTGTAGTGTATTTCAAACTGAGGTATACTACTTGGGACATGTGGTTGCCAAGGATGGCATAGCAGTGGACCTAGAAAAGTAAGCGCTGTCATGGATTGGGCATCTCCTAGGAATGTGAATGTGTTAAGATATTTCATGGGGTTAGCAAGTTATTATAAGGGGTTCATCAGAAAATTCTCATAGATTTCTTAACCTATCACATCATTGTAGAGGAAAGGTAAGAAGTTTGAATGGAAAGAGGAGTGTGTGGCCAGTTTTGAGTAGATCAGGCCATTGTTGGTACATGCACCAATGTTAAATATTGTGGATATGGACAAAGAGTTTTTAGTATGTACAAATGCTTGAAAGAGAGGAATTGGTAGATTTCTTATGTAGGATGGACAAGTGGTATGCTATGAGTCATGAAAACTAAATGAGCATGAGTAGAACTACCCCACAAATGATCTTGAGTTGGCAATCATCATACATGCGTTGAATATGTGGAGGCACTATCTTCTTGGCAGGAGGTTTGTATTGATGAGTGATCATAATGGGCTGCGGTATATATTTTAACAATTGAATATGAATGGCAAGTAGGCTCGACAGTTGGCCACGATCACTGAGTTTGATTTCAAGATCATGTATATCAAAGGTAAAGAGAACATAGTGGCAAATGCTCTTAGCATCCTAATACATCTAAATTACATAGCGATAATGAGCTCATACATGACATATTTATAGGATAGGATCTTGCCAGCAGGTCAAGAGGATTTCAGGTATATGGAGCTTGTTTAAAGGTTGCAACAGAGTGTAGGTGTAGGTACAAGTAGTGATACAGGTACAAGTGCAAGTAGAGTTAGTGGTGCAAGTATAGGTACAGGAGAAGGCGCACAGAATGTGGAATATTGTATCATCACAATGGATTGGTTAGATTTAGGGATAGGATATATGTTTCAGATAGAAGTAAGCTCAAGAAGGTGATCTTGAGGGAGTTTCATGTGAAACCATATTTGGGTCACTTTGGTTATCAGAAGACACTAATAGTAGTGAAGAAATTCTATTATTGGTTGAATTTGAAGAGAGATGTAGTAGTGTTTTTGGCTAGTTGATTGGATTGTCAGAAGGTGATGACAAAGTGTAAGCATCCAGGTGGACTACTACAACCAATTTTGATTCCAGAGCGGAAATGGGAGGTCATTTCCATGGAATTTATCACACAATTGCCAAGGAAAGTGAGACAGCATGATTCCATCTTGGTAGTGATGGACAGGTTGACAAAGGTAGCGCACTTCATTCTAGTGAAGTCTACATTCTCAAAAAGTGATGTAGCACAAGTATTCATCATGGATGTAGTCAGATTGCATAGAGTTCTGAAGATGACTATGTCAGAGAGGGATGTCAAGTTCACTTCCAATTTTTGGAAGGAGTTGTTCGTAGGTTTGGGGACAAAGTTGGCCTTGAGTACAACTTATCATCTACAGATAGATGGAAAGATAGAGAGGGTCAACAGGATATTGGAGGATGTGTTGAGGATGTATGTGATGCATCAGGAGTGGAAGTGGGAAGAGTAACTTCCACTGGTAGAGTTCGCTTATAATAATGGGTATCAGGAATCCTTGAGGATGAGTCCTTTTGAGGCATTGTATGGGCAGAGTTGTAGTACTCACA
Source organism: Pinus taeda (assembly GCA_000404065.3). Lineage (NCBI taxonomy): Eukaryota > Viridiplantae > Streptophyta > Pinopsida > Pinales > Pinaceae > Pinus > Pinus taeda. The sequence continues at coordinate 253,876 of APFE031399235.1, forward strand.
TCAGTTGGATTGATCTAGTTAACAGAGTGTTGATTGAACTGGACATGTTGGCAGAAATGGAACAAGAAATACAGGTAATTAAGAAGAATTTGAAAGAAGAAAAGGATAGGAAGAAGAGTTGTGAAAATCAGGATAGGTTGTGTAAGGAGTTCCACATTGGAGAATAGGTGTACTTATACATGAAACAAAACAAGATATCCTTGTGGATTCGATCATGTTCCAAGCATGCACCACGATTTTGTGGACCCTTCAGGATTATTGAGAGGATTGGGCCAATAACCTATCGACTTGCACTACCTCTGACAGTGAAAGTCCAGGATGTTTTCCATGTGTCATTGCTTAAGAAGTATGTTAAATATGTTGATCATTTGATTGATTGGTCTATATTGTAGGTGGAGCCAGAAGGAAAATTCTAGCTGGAACCGTAGTGTATATTGTAGAGAAAGATTCTCATTCTCTAGAACCAAGAAATTGAGGAGGTTAAAGTGCAATGGAAGCACTTTGCCTGATGAAGCTACATGGGAGATGGTGGATTAGATGCAGGTTATGTATCCTTCCTTATTGACTGTTCGAGTGGATGTTTTGGTATATTTATTTGGTATATGTTTGGGTACATTCTTTGGTTATTTTTTCGTATATTTACATATCTATATGGATGTAAATACTGCCATAAGCTATGTTATAAAGCTCCAATAAGCGGTATGGGTTTCATGTAATTATGACGTTAGAATTGCTATGTTTTAATGTTGACTTTCTTCTCAGCAGGATGATCATTGTAAATACTAAAGCGATATGAGTTATAAATTCCATGAGCAATGTGTTGCTCTTGCAACATCCTTATTGGGCTAGGTTTTGCTAAAAACTAAGGATGGTGTTCCCCTTGTTAGATTCGGTCTAGTCAGTCCTCTATCAGAGATCAAAAATCTTTATGTATTTCATTTTTAGGTGTCCCGCTCCATTCACTCAGCTGCATTCCACTAGGGGCATGCCATAATCTGATGGAAAAGGTCATGCTAGTCATTTCCCCTCATGTCTGGCTCCTGCTGGCTTAAGTCTTTGGTCAATGATCACTAAAGTCCATGACAATCAAGGTCTAGTCCTTTAATGGAAAAAAGTCATTTTTGATCATTAGGTCTAGGGATTAATCAATTTGGTCTTCAAACATGTCCAAAAAAGCTATGCAGGCCAGAGTGAGGCCCTTACATAGTTATGATTTAGAGAGTTTCATCGACTCTTCTTCAAAATTCTGTTTTGAAGAAAATTCAAACAGTGTCATTTGTGATCAAATTTTCAAAAAATTCGTCAGTTGATTTCTTCAAGTGCAGGCATGGTTTTCATGGCCAAATGCCCTGTCATGCAATCCTTGCAAAGAGTGCCGAAAATTTCATCATTTGAGCTAAAATTTCAAAGGGAAAAGTGAAATTCAGTGTTTCTTTAAGTTAGTGAAAAAGTGTCAAAACATAACATTAGAAAAATGGGTTTTTGAAGAAGAAAAAATTTAACCCATGACTTCCAAGTCTTTATATACAAGTTTCCACCAAAATCAAAGTCATTGTGCTAATCAAGGTCATAGAGAAAGAGTGCAAAGTGTTGGAGAGTGCAAAGCACGCGTTTAGAGTAAGTTGGAGGCAGTTTCCAGGGCACGGCGCACACAGAGCCACCCCTTAGTGCATTTTCTCAACGGGCGCAGTGCACACCCAGGGCGCTGCGCACACCCAAGGCGCGCCGCACACCCAGGGTGCAGCGCACACCCACAAAGGGCTGGCATCTTGCCAAATCAAATTGCTGTGATACCCATCAAATTGACAGGTAGGCTCTATATCACGGCTTGCTCATCAAATTTTATGGATGATATGGTGGTTCTTGGCTATATTTAATTGCCATAAAACTCATAAAACCAACCACTCAAAAAACATCAAAACTATGATGGCTAGGGTTGCATAATTGTGGTGTTGATGCCAAGGCTCTATTTTCCTACCATTTTTTCCCTCTCCTACCATTTTTCCCTATCCTCCCTTTCTAATTTTTCCTATTATCCCTACCCTAAAACACTACCAAACCCTATCCCCTATCCCTACACTATTTGGTCAACATAACACCCCAAAACCCTACCTTATCAAGACCCCAAACCCTACCTTATCAAATCCACTAACCACCGTAAATATCCCTAAACAAAACTTCTCCCCATAACCCCTATTCCTATCACATTACTCCCCTCCTAATACTCCCTTTTGTTTCATTGTTCCCCATAGTGGCAGATATCACAAAAGCACCCAGTTTCACACCATCATCAAAGGGAAGCCCAAGTACAGTACACACAATAGTCATCGCATCTGAGCATTCATCAGAGTATGAGATGGAGACACAAAGTGATTCATCCTCGAAAGAACAGGATCCCAGGAGACATCACAAGAGTGGCAAACATGTTAGGGATGAGCCCACTACCCTCACTGAATTACAAGCATGCCCTCTTGCCATGTCATGTTTCCAGCATCTATCATGTTTTGAATTTTGTCAAACGGTGGCTAATGTTAGAGTTCATCATGAGTTGGCCCATATTTTTGTATTTCACCTACATGGAGGTCAGTCTATCTTGGCCGGGGTCACCTTCACATTGACACTCGAAACTATCTTAGTGGCAACAGGGATACCAAATGTTGGAGAATAGTGGCACAAGAAAAAGAAGGTGGATAGGCAACACTATGAGCCTTACATTAAGGCCAGGTTCTTGAGGTAGCTCACAAGAGCCTTTCCATTCAGATATTTGAAAGACGAGTATGCTCCACTCATGAAATTGATCATGAAATACTTCAGCTGTGAGGGGAGGTTCTGTTGTCTATATGCCTATCACATCAGGTTTCTCATGCACTTTACTAGGGTGTGGAGGATGAAACTCTCGTTTTTCATATGCAGGAACATACAGAGGTTGAACACCTTGATGCAACATAAGACCCCTCAACAACAACTTAACATCGTTTATCACTTTGCTCTTATCTGGATTTTGGTGGATCATCAATTGGGATTGCAGGGCATTGCTTGGGAGGACTTCATCTCCCATGACCTCTTCAGCATTTCACAGGTACTATCATAGCCAAGGTATGAGATAGGTGGTCCTTCTCATCGGTATGAGCGCCATGAGACCACTATTATGCTAATATTCGTTACATATCAGAGAGGGAGTAGGCACTTGTTTGCAGCAGAAAAGCAAGTGTTATCTCCACCCGGGGTGCAAGGGTCCTCGCTTCTAGCATCAATGACACAGGTACAGGACAAGGGCAGGGAGCCCATGCATGATGAGGGGCCATCAGGTGAACAGGAGGCTGACTTCATCCTCATTCAGGATGATGATGCAGATGTGGAGAGTGCCAAACTTAGGATGACCATTCAGGAGCATAACACGGAAATCCAAGACTTGTCACTCAATTTGGAGAGGCCAAATAGATCATCAAGTATCTGGAGCAGAGGAACAAACATCTTGAGGACCAGCATGAGATCATGGAGCTGCAAAGCATTTGTGAGAATTGACAAGCTGCCCAACAAAGGAGGATTGATCTCACCACCTTGGAGCAAGAGATTAACAATGACCGTGAGTCTTGGTTAGAGTGGATCAACATCCACCTTGAGAGACTACTGGAGAAGGCCGATAGAGACAAAACCATACTGAGGAGGATGGTTTATCATTACAAGGCACAGAACATGAGTGCGAAGGCTCGAATGAGGAGCTTGAAGGAAAAATTGAGCAAAGAAACAAAGCAGAAAAAGAGGAAAAAATAGAAAGATCAACTTTGAATCTTGGCTGAAGCCTCTGTGGCCCAACATAGTGCCTCCTAGAGAACCTCCAACCCAAATTTCAAGAAATTTCGGGAAATTTTGGTCACATGGAAATTTTTTGGTCACAACACAGGTTTTTTCTCCCTATGCACCGCGCCACTGGCGCGTCGCTTAGGATTGGGAGCTCCAAATGACAAATGGCTTGAATTTTTGGATTTAGCATGAAAAATCACGACTAATGGTGCTTGGACAATAAATTTGGGCATGATTTGAGTCTCCAGGAGGCCAAAAACACCCAAACAATGGCCTCTTTGCCCCTATTTTGACACACAGGAAGCAGTCTTGGGAGAATGAAGATTTGGAGGGGCAAATGAGCACCAAATTCAGAAATTCCACTTGGTTTGGAAAGTAGACAAGCCAGAATTTCCAACAAGGACACTTGGGCACATTTTGGACTCCTACAGGTTCCTCAAAACAGCCTCCAAAGTGGCGCGGCACATACAGAAAGTGGCACGGCACATATAGGGAAAAAGGCCCAATTCACCTCCGTTTCGCGAAATTTCGATTTGCGACTTTCTCCAAGTGGGCCCACTCACTTTTTTCGTCACATAAGGCAAATATTAAAGTATTTTCACTCTAGATTGGCTTCTATCCAAGTGGCAAAAGAAAGCGAGCGGTCACCCAAGCCATGTGTCATGTTTGTAACGCTGCACCTGTAGCTAATGGTTGGCTTTCCATCTCCATTTTGTAATGATTCGAGAAACTCCCCAACCCTTGGGCATTTTATCTCCTCATGGCACATTCTATATATTGTATGCAAACCATTTGCAAATGGTTGGTTGGCTTGTAATTTCTAGGAGACTGTGGGAAAGAAACTATGTTTCTTCATTCTATATTTTGGCAGAGGATTAATGAAAGGCAGTGGCTCTATTTCATGAGATTCATGTGGTTGTGAGTGTATCAAATGTATCTCTTATGTTTCATATGTATTTCATTTATGTTTCACATGTCATTTCATATTCGTTTCCGGTGAAATTTTCTATGTTAGATAAGGTAGAATTCAATTTTATTGCTCTGCCTGTGGGAAAATTTCATGTTCAGTGTTCTTTCTTCTGTTGAAAAGGATTCATGTACTTATGCCCTTTTCACCCTCCTAAGCAATCTCTCCATTCCACGTTATTTCAAAACTAAATTTCTAGCCTTTCCGCCTGTCTTGCCTCACGAAGTAATCTATGCCTTTGTATTAAATTCTTTGTTCATGCCTGTCTGTTGGTCCCATACCATCCCAGAAACTCAGTCATTCATAAAAAATTGCTTCTTGTATCCATATTTACTTACTAGCCTAAGATCAATATTTCATTGTAAGTCATCTCAGAACGTTTCGTTTACTTATTCACTGAGCGTGACATGGAGAGAGCCCTCTCCTGTTCTGGTAGGGCTAGCTACTAGACTGAGCGTGGTTTGTGGTTACCCTAAATTTTGCCTTCTTTCAGCCTAAGGCAGATTTAGGTGCTAACACCCCTAAGGGGGAGGGTTCTGCAACATCCCTGATGAAAATTCCATGTAATAAATGTTAATAAAGGAAAAATAATAACCACAGTTGATGGGAGACTTATTTAAAGTTGAATGTTGGGAAAAATCATAGTGATGGGGATCACTTGTGGTTGATTAATAACTAAGAAAATTGGCAAAGGAAATGGAAAAGGATTTGGAAAGGAAAAATGACATTTTGGCACATTTATTTATGAAAATTAGGAGAAAAGGGAAGTGAAAGGTCACAAGTTGCATGTGAGGAGGAAAATGAAGGAAAATAATGGAAAATAAAGAAAATAGATGCCTTATTAATAAAAAGGCTTCTAAGGATCAATACACATACTTTTTCCAATTTAGTTTTGGAGCTCCTCTCTCTATTGTATCTCTCTCTCATATTCTTGGACACTTAGAGTTTTCTTGGAGCACTCTTGGAGGAGTACGACATACTTGGAGTTTTGGAGCAAGAAGGCAAAGGAAGAGTAGGAAAGCATAAGAGGACATTATTATCAACAACTACAACATGTTTTTCTTGTAGTACTAAGTTGCATGTATTTTTTCCTCACTAGTTTTAGCATGCATGGCGTATGCATGTGGTTTATTGGTCATGATATGTCACTGGCATGGAGGATTTCCTAGATTGGCAGTGGAATTGCCTAGCCTTTCCATTTATTGGATATGCATGGTGTTGTGGGTTTATTTCTTTTTTTTTGGTTGGTTCTCATGTCTCCTTTAGCTTCGGTTGAGTTACTAGTTCCTAGAAGTCCTAGTTGGACAAATGGTTTGGAAGCCTTGTAACAACTTGGGTTGAGTTACTAGTCATGGAAGCCTTGGTTGGAAAAATTCCATAGAAGCCCTTGGTGGGTTGAATTACTAGTCTTGGAAGCCCCGGTGGGACAAATTCTTTGGAATCCTAGTGGTAGTTGTTGGTTGAGTTACTAGTCCTCGAAGCATTGGTTGGAAGGATTGGGTAGAGACCAATCTAAAGATGGTTTTATTATGACTGTATGTGAGGTGGAATCACTTTTTTATGGGTTGATGTGGTTGGCCTCTAGAAGCCATGGATTGTTTTGGATTGATGGGTTCTATGAGATCCCACATTCATGCTTGGAGTAGGGAGCAAGGGTGATTGAATGAAGAGATTTTTGGCTCAACCATGTCTATAGTTGGGTGGTTCATGGAAGTCCTACAACTAGTTGGCCTTTGCATAATCAATATGAGGTTATTTCTTCTTATTACTTAATTAGTATTATACTAGTTTATATGTGGATTATATGGTTGTTGTTTCCTTGGTATTTTTGTTGTTATTATGCTATTTACGAACATGTATTATAGCAACAACTATGTATGGATCCTATCATGCTTTTAGTTGTAAATGAATGAACAATGTATCTATGGCCTAATGGATGAAACTGTAGCTAATGTGCTGAGGTATCAATCCTTCTTAGAGCTTATCAGATGGGTGTGTGAACCCTATGCTCAAATCTATTGTTTGCACCTATAGATTACATATTTGTGATATGTATGACAAAATGCCTTTCATGGCTAGTAGGGATCTAGTCAAGGGTTTGTTCAGTAATGGAATTTGTATCTTCATTCCATTGTTATATATATGTTCTGAAGGTGTCATTTAGTTCTAGGCAGTGACCTCGACTATGGGTTTGAAAAAGTGGCCCAAATCCCAAAGACATAGGCACAACACTGGGAAGAAACATCCCTGGATGTTGGCATACATTGTTGTAGAAGTGTTCATAGCCTTCTAGATGCATGCATGCCCATATCAAGGGAGAATATGAGAGTGTAATGGTTTAAAAACTAAGTGGGACTCAGGGGTTGGTTAGAGGTTGGGATGGTTCCTCAGAGTCTTGTTGCTGACATGGAAGGTGTGTATGGTGTGTTTCCATTGATTCTACTTCCTTAAGGTGACTACAGAGTTCGAATCATATCATAGTAAATTTGCGTCACATGTTTACCCTGGTTGGCTAGTTACTTGGGTAGATGTAGGAGGAGGGTGTTACATGTGATGTCAAGCTAATTTTCCCCATACATTCATGCAGTTGTACGACTGTCATCCGCTAACCCATGAGGATGTTAGCCCCTTGGCTGTGTGCCTCTTTCTCACATAGACACATGACCCATGCCACTATTCCTCATATTGCTGCATTGCTGAGCACCTGCAACCCACAAAGGTGGGAGGTTCTTAGGAAGAAGACATTAATGCACCCCCGCGTGACTTTTTCATAGTCAACTACCTAGGTTTTTTCTTTTTTCCTTAAAAAGATATGTACAATCCAACCTATATGACATATTTTCCCTAAGCTACAAAATTCACAAATTTTAAGTAGTGACGTCTTTCTAGCTATCCTTGTGTGCTACCTACATGCACAAGATGACTGTAATAGAAGAAAACATCTCATGGACCCAACTCTATAGGACACATTAGCATGTACAAATGAGGTGGCATATGTCTCATTTCACCCTATATATCTCCCTTTGTGTCAAGTTCTTATGGAATGTTCAGGAGCTAATGACTTCCTTTCACAAAATCATCAGTGACATTAGGATCAAGATGATCTCATCTACATCATGGTACCATCCATTCAATTTTAGTGGCATACTCATTTTTGGGACCGTTTCATGTTTCAAAGTACCTATCAAGTGTGCCTTTCCATGTTTCTTGATTCATATTGTTCAACACATTTAAGCTCACATATTATTTCATCAAGATGTTTTCACTTGGGTTATTGGTTGTCAAAGTTGTAGGTCTCGCAACAATTTCTCAGAAAAATCAGTCCCCCAGTGACTGTCAATAGTTAAAGTATCATTCTCCACTCAGCATGATAGGATTCCTACAAAGCTTTTCATATCCTGACATGATTTCTATTAAATTCACCACAGGGTGCATCATCTCAACCACTTTTACTGCCACCTTCCACTTGCACCTCATAAAAATCCATGTCAGTCGATATTACCTTCTATACATGGATCACATCATTTTATAGATGACCTCAGACAATTGAGATCCATAACCATTCACTCAGGTCCGAGAGCCATCTCATTTTCATGTTTTGAAGATCAACCTCATTATCCTCTTATTTACTTATTTCTTACCAACCCTAATCCCATGCTACCTCATTTATGTTTTGTAAGATTGAGTCAAATGCACTCTTGCATTCTACATTTGGCATATCATCCCTCCATATGGCATAGACCATCTGTGTCAGATCATATACCTCATCAACCTCGCACCAATACCAACCAATGGGACTATGACCCTCAGAATAAAAACCCTACCTACATCATTAAGCATGTCATTATTTTCTCAAGGCACCCCTCTATGTGTTTGTACATCCCAAACCACTTTTACATTATTTTGGAAAGTGTAACAATTTTTTTTAGGAAAAGGATTCCCACCGATATTTTTATGTCATGTGCTAAGCAATAGTCCCTAGTATCCCTTGGTTGGATCTTACTTATATCACCACACCATGATCCGAATTCATCCATCATTTACAATGACAATCAGAACATGCACATACCTACCTTGTAAGTCCTACCAACTCTAGGGGAATTTGCCCCAACAAAATTATTTTGACTACCTCCACTCGCATTATAGTTCCAACCATGGGAAGTTTTCCTTATCCATGTATTCCATCAACTCTCATTATCATGCCTCTATGATCCACCATGTTGCAGTCATCATTATCCCTTCATCATGATTCTGTGAATCAACAATCTGGGTGGTTGGTGCTTCTTTTCTATCAACTTCAACACCCATCATCCAGGATCAAATTTGTACCTTGGTCACTCCTCGTCCACTGATGTCATTGGTCTCCCTAACATTTGACACCAACAAAAATTTTCAAGTCATGATAGTATCATACGTTGTGATTGTTGCCATTCTCTTGTTTAGTCAAAGACCTCTGCATCCCTTAGCACATCATTCAACAACGCTTACATTCATATGCATGGGAGGTATCGAGATTCAAAGACTTATGCATTCCTTAGAACCTCATTCAATAGTGCTTCATTCTTGATGCCTGGGGACACCTAGTTCGGTCTATTTGTTAGAGGCCACCCTGAGAGCGTAAGCAATTATTATAATCATCCATCAACATGTCAACCACATCAAAACTGACTTGACAATACCATTACCTATGTGATTGTAATAGTTAGTCATTAGCCATCATAACGAGCATGGGATATGCCTACCTTGTATAAACACTTTTTATATCAGTATTTCTCTAGATCATTGTTATATTTCATTCTCAGCCAAGGATGTTCCCTACTCATCTCCATAGTAAGTTACCTTATATCTAAAGAAGTATGACAAGACTCTCAGTCATATTAGCAAAAAGGATGTTCCCTACTCATCTCCACAGTAAGTTACCTTATATCTCAAGAAGTATGACAAGACTCTCAGTCATATTAGCAAAACATGATTTATTTTGGCTATATGCTTGCTCCTAATCTCATACATCAAGGGGAAACTACTATCATATGAAAATCATACACTCATTTGTACACATTAAGAGACACTCAAAGTTAGTGATCAACACATACAAGGGTGAGATTCTCATTAGGAAACACCATAAAGGCCAAAAATGAAAAGATTTCATAAGGTTCAAGTTAAAATATTGGCCCATGTAGGTGCACCATAACTATAAATTAATGGTCGTGCAACTATTTCTTTGATAGCCACGTGATCACAAAAATTCTAATTAACACCTTGGGTTGCGAACTTGTTTGAGAAACACTCCAAATATTGATATGATGGGCTGAAAAAATTGAGCCTTAAGCCCTAAGAAGCCTTAAAGTCAATGAATTGGTAGCTATCATCTCATTTATGAGGTGAACCACCACATTAATGAGCCAATGAGAGGAGTGTCCAAAATACTATAAATACAAGTTCTAGGAGAGCTAAGAAACAATAAGAAGCAAATCATTGTTATGTTTCCAAAATTTCTCCCTAGAAGTCAAGCATGTCATTGAGAATAGGATTTCATCATTTAGACAGTCTTCATAACTACTTGAGAGAGAGAGAAAGCTTGCAAGGAGATTGAGGAAAGGAACATCCTTGTTGAGGATTTTTTAGCACCATTTCTCAAACAATTCTCTTGAAGTGTCATTTCATTCATCTATTGTATCTCTTCTACAATCAACAGTCAATAAAGGGAACCCTTTTCAATTACTTTGTTGATGTGTTTGCTACATTAAGAATTGTTCATGTGTTTAGTTCTTATTTTCTAGTTTATATTTATGTATGCATTTGCTCCATTGCTTTTAGTGCTTTGTTTACCCATGTTTGTCCACTAGCAACAACCAATTGCTTGTATTTTCCTTGTGGGGAACAACCAACTCCAAGGAAGGTGTATTTTGTCCTCCATAGCAACAAAGACACTATTACAATGAGTTTTTGGACCTGCAATAGTCTTGATATTTTTTAAGAAAGGATATTTCATGTCATGCCAAGATCTAATGTTATTTTCTCTTAATCTCTTGAATCTCAATAAATAATATTTCAAATTTTTAGGGAATAAATTAGGTTTTTGAGAATCATCCACATAATTATAACTACAACACAAAATGTGAAATTCAAACAAAAATGTCTCTGGGTCTTTTGTGTCCAAACCTAAAAATTGGGTAGGATAGAAGGAAAAATATTTTTCATGTTGACATTTGGTGCTTTGCCAAGGATAGGAACTCCAAAATGAGTTTTTACTTCATTTTTCCTCATTTCTTTTCTCTTCTACCATGTTACCACATAAACTATACACAACGTTGGTTGGTGATTGTGGTGGCTTTCCATAATTGGATTTTGGTGAGAAAGAAAATTGTCTTCAGCTCATGATTCAAGTACTTCTACTCCAACTGTAGCTCCTGTTTCTAATACAACAACACCAACTAGATTCTTAAGAAGCTTGGTAATGCGTTTTATAGATTCTTATTAAATAAATGCTAAGTCAAAACTTGTTTTCTCCACCTAATAATTATTTAGTCCCTTAATTTTTTTATCTTTCTTATTTTTCTCTACAATATTAGGAGTCCATTATTATGATGATGTTTCTCTCTTTTTTATTTTACCTATGTATATTTCAACTATATCAGTAGGGGTGGTTTTCTGTCCACCAAATAAATTAGTTGAAATCTCATAAGGTGATTTAATAAAGCTACCTTTACTATCTCTAAGTTTAACCATTTAACGAAATACCAAAGAGGGTTTGGGAAGACCCACTAAAGTGGCCATGACATGATCTATCCTTCCTTTCATACTTTTATAAACATGCATATTTGCATATTAATGCACTTCCTCTTCCAATTGGTAATGTGACCATATCTTAAATAAAACAAATTAAAAGAGAAAAAATTGCTTAACTTTTGTTACCTTTTTACATCTCCCCGAAAATGATGCCAAAAATGTTGGGCATGTTAGAGCCTAGATTGATCTCAAGCTGAATTGAAGCGACTCTAGGGTAACCACAAACCATGCTTACCCTGGTAGCTAGCCCTACCAGGTTAGGAGAGGGTTCTATCCTTTATGAATCTCAGTCAAAATGACTGGATCAAATGGGATTTTATGCTAGGTATAGTAGCTCAGAGGATTTTGATTGAATTTGTTGGTTTTTGTGGATCAAATGGAGCCAGGCAGTTTTGGGTCTGGGAAATTAGGTCAGAATGCAGGGTGTTCTATGGTGCAAGGTAGGTATAGTATTTGGCACTTGAAATCTAGTGAGGTGGGATGTCTAAAGACTGGTGAGGAGCTAAGGACGACATGTAAATATCATGTATCCTTCTCAAACAACAGAAAACATAGAATACTGAATGGTTTCCCAAGGTAGAGCACTGTAAACAATGAATTCTACCTATCTATCTTGATATCATTTAGTTAGAAGCAGTGAAATAGATTGTGGCATACATAAAACATGTGAGAAACTGGTAACAAAAGAAGAAACTATGCAAAAGCACCATACCATAGGTATCCCATAAAAATAGCTGCAACTCCTTTTAATTTCCTTGCCAAACTACTTACAATGATATACAATATTGTTCAGAGCATCCAACTGAATCCAACCTTTGCCAATGACAAGGAAAATACATAATATAGACATCAAAACCACTCATCCTGACCATCAGGGGTGAAATCCATGAGAAGAGGGGTTGTTACAACCATTTCCAAACATGGACCAGGAAGATAGACAGTCAAACTACTTGCCTCTATAAGGATGGAAACTGATTCATTAGCCTCAAAACCACTTCTAACTAATGAATCGACCTTCTAAGGCTATTTTACCATTACATTTACTTTCCATGCCATCAATTACATTAGTAAAAACATCCATGAGGAGAGAGAAAGTGAATTTACAGTGAAAACAGGTGAAATTTTGATTTTCTGGGCAAATTGGTCAAAAGCACTGTGCCACTAGTCAAAAGCGCAATGCCACTTTCCACCTAATTTTGGAGGCCTCCCATTAACCAAATTGAGCCCATGATAGCTCATTAGAAAGGTCTTAAAGTCTAGTTTCTGGAACACCTAGAGGTTTTGAATTTAGAGGTTATTTCCCCCCTCAAAACTTGAATCTCTCAAGACTGCTTCTGTGTGTCCAAAAAAGAGGCAGAAAGGTCATTTTTTGGTAGTTTTTGTACCTTTTGGTGACCCAGATTTGCTCCAAAACTTCTAAAAATTTCCAAGGTTTATGTTATCATCATGCTAAATCCAAAAATGCAAACCTTTTCTCCATCTGATGTTCCAGGAAAAAGTGGAGCACCGGTGGCATTGCGCTTCTAGGTAAAATTTTTGTGTTTAAAATTACAAAATTGCAAAAATGCAAAAACTTTCCAAAATTTTCCCAAATTTGGCATGGGACACCATCATAAGCTACTTTTATGGGCTAGGGAGGCTTCAGCCAACATCTTCAGTCTATCTTACTCCATTTTTCCTTTTAAAGCTCTCCTTAACCTAGCCTTTAACTTTCGAATTCTCATCCTACAAATTTTGTTGTGGGTCATGTAATGGTAGGCCATGTGTCAGAGCATCTTCTTATCCTTGTTGGCCTTCTCAATCAACCCTTCAAGATGTATGTTGAACCTCTCAAGCCAATTTTCCTTATTATTTTCGATCTCTTTCTCAATTGGAGTCAATGACATGAGCCTCTTTGGCCATTTGCCTCTTTTCTTTGATCATTTGTAGCTCCATGAGGACTTGCTTGTCACTCAATTTTTTGATTTCCTACTCTAAATAAATGATGATGAACTTGGCTCTCTCTAAGTTGTCCACCAAGGATTTTATTTGAACTTCTCTTTCTTGAATGATGAGGTCTTTGATGGTGTTTCCATCATGAGCCTCCAAGTCAATAATACCACTTCCATGATGACTGGAGTGCTACTATGGCTCCTCATGCTCAATAAGGTCAAAATCTCTTTCCTGCTCATCACCAAGATCTTCCTCTTGCACGTTTTCCTTGCCTTTTCTCAACCGCTCAACTTGTACCTATTTTGTTGACATAGAAGGAAAAGCCCCTTCCACACCTTGTGGAGCAAACATTTTCCTGTGGATTGATGATGAAGGCAAGGCCCCTTCCATAGCTTGTGGAGCAAACACTTTCCTAGCAGCTACAAAAAGTCTCCTTGTGCCTCTCTGATATGTTAAATACACTAGCACCTCAGCAGTATTGGTTTCCTTGGCCTCTTCCCTTGTTTCTCCATGGCTAGAAGGTCCACCTTCTTCATGATGCACTTGTGAGAAGATTTGTGGGCCTTTTAACATCTCATGAGCAATGAAAGTCTCCCATGGAATGTTAAGAAGGCTAAGCTAGTGTAGAGTAATGATTTTAATCAAAGAGTAATGATAAATGCTATTCAACTGCTGGGGGTATGATTTCCTCTGTACAATATGTGCCATTTTATCAATGTCTCTAAACATGAAGGCATATTCAACATATTTACTCTAATGAAATGCATGAGAAGTCTACTATGATAGGCATACAACTGGGAGAACCTACCTTCACAAGTGAAGTACTTGATAATAATATTCATCAAAGGAACATGCCTGTTTTCCAAAAACTTAAAGGGGAATAACCTCTTCACTTGATTTCTATATTTAGCCTTGATATAGGGCTCATAGTAACTCTCATGAAGGTCCTGACTTTTGTACCATTTCTCACCAACATTAGGGATTATAGTGGCCTCTGAAATGACAACTGATGATATTGTGAAGGTTACTTTAGCAAGTTTCACCTCATTGTTATGCAAATGAGTCACAAAAAGTCTGGCCAACTTGTGGTGAAAGTGAACTCTCTCCACCATTTCACAAAATTCAAAACATGCTTGATGCCTGAAACAAGAAATTGCAAGTGGGCAAGCCTATAATTCCCTCAAGCTTGTGGGCTACTCTCTGATGATTCTTCCTCCTTTATGGGGCTTCCTCTATTGTCTATGTCTCTCGATGGAGCTGTCACTAAGTGTTTCTTCTTCATACTCATAATCACTGTCTCCTTCCATTGTTTTCCTTTTGGCTTTGAACAATATGGTTATATATGGATAGTTGTGGATAATTGATGTGGAGGAGTGGAATGGAAGAGTGTATGGATGAGGGGGGTTTGGGAAAATGTGTGTGTGAATAGGGTCTAGGGAGAATGTATGTGGGAGTGGGGTTTAGGGAGAGTGTGGATAGAGTAAGAAAGTAATGGTAGAGTGAGGATTTCAATTCATGAGACAATTTATAGGAAAACTGGGGTTTTTCCCTAGAAACTAGGGTTTTGATTTTAGAGGTGAAAAACCACAAAAAATTTGAGAAAGAACCCTAAAAAACAAGAGATATTAGGATACTTACTTGCAAAAGAGGGAAACTTGAAGAAATTTGGTGGAATTTGGTGATTTGAGGTGATTTGGGGCTTTGCTAGGTAAAGCGCAACGCCACCTATAGAAGCACAGTGCTGGCCTCAAAGCGTAGTGCTTGTGTATTTTACACTGCGAAAATTGGCTTCAAAGCCCAATGCCACCCCTCAGAAGTGAAACATCGGCTTCAAAGCACAACGCCACCTCTCAGAACCGCAGCGCCGCTCCAAAACTCCAAAAACGCAGCGCTTTTTCTCTTTTTGTTCAATAACGCTTGAAAATCGACCTTGCTCTCTTCTTGGCTGTTCAATTCTTCAATAATGACACAATGGGATGAAAAATAGGAAGATGGGTTTATATAATTTCACCTTGTGGTTTTTGTTTGTGAAAACCCACTTTTATAATGTCTAGTTGTCTTTTACAATGCTCTGCTTTTCATGTTTGTTTTCTCTTGCTTTGCAAATGAATTGATGCTCAAAATCACTTGATTTTTGCAATGGCAGGTACTTGGTAGCATCACAAGCTTAGGAGGAGCTTGAGAACAAATATTACATATAGAAACAACAAAATTACATCATGAAGAAAGATAAGAAAAAACAATAATACTCTGTTTTCACCTCAAAACAAGTTTTGAGGTGAGAACTACATTAAGCTTTCAAAATAACAAGTTATGACTTTACCCATCATTATTGGCCTCCTCATGTGCTTGCTAACAATTTTTAACATATAATCATTGAATTTGACCATGGAGTAAGCCCTAAGACCTAATGAGACCAAACCCTAGAATTTGATGAAATGGACTACAAAATGAACATGAATCATGACTGAAAAGTATGAAAGAAGATCAGCGAGTACATATCATGAGGGAAAAACTGAAGTAAACCCTACCAACAGTGGATCCATGACCTAATGGAATGCAACCTCATTAGAATGAGACTCCTACTATGAAATACAAAAGAGCAGATTTTGATCACTGATGGCGGTGTGAAGACACTAACACTAACACTGGCTTCAATGGGGATGGTAGCTTCTTGGAGGTGACAAGAACACCGTAGAACTAGTAGCCTTATCCATTGGGTAATGGAGTCAACTTCTTCAAAAACTGAAAACTGATCCTATGCAAATGGAAACTGACTCGTGACTCAAACTGTGACTAGGAACTGAATTAAACACACAAACTCACACAAATCACTCAACTTTGTAGCCTTCACCTCAGGCCCCAAGCTGAAATGACTGTGTACCTTTAAGTCTTGCAATGAAAGGGAAAATAGTATATACAATGATCATATCATGTTTTCAGAATTCACCTTACAAGAATTAGTGCTTCAGGAGCCTACCATTGACTGGCCCTCCTGAACAATCCCGTCCATCCATTTCCTTTAGCATAAATGCATTTTTTCCTTTGTATGCAACAATCTTATAGGGTCCTTTCGATAAGTTTTCAAACTTCCCATGCTTGCCTTTATCTTCATTCCTAGCATCCCACCACAACACTACATCCTCAAGCTGGAATTTATTTACTTTTGTTTTCTGGTCATAGATATTTTTGATCTTTTCCTGCAATTTGAAAGTGTTTTGGAAAACTTCCTCCCTTTTTTGCTATAAATGAATCATCTAATTTATTCTTCTCTAAAATTCATCCTCCTCACTGCTAGCCTCTTGTAAAAGTTTCACAACTGGAACTGCAAGAGATGTTGGAAAAACTGTGTCAATGCCATAAACTAATTCAAATGGAGACATACCTATGGACTTCTTCTGGCTCACTCTGTTAGCCCACAAAGCATTAATTAACTTTCTGTGCCAACCTTTCTTATTTGTTTCCAGCATATTCTTGATGATGTTCACCAATGACTTATTAGAGGATTCAGCTAGACCGTTTCCATGTGGGTAATATGTTGTAGAATGACCCAAAGCAATCTTATACTTGTTGCAAAAGTCGATCATCTTCTTTGATTTGAATGTCGCTGCATTATCTTTGATGATTTTACTAGGACAACTGAAACGGGATAAAATATTTGATTCTAAAAATAGGATGATTACCATATCTATGGCTTGTCTGGTTGGAATTGCTTCAATCCACTTGGTAAAGTAGTCGATTGTTGTTAGGATCCATTTGTGTTGTGCCAATGATGTTGGATGGATTTTCCCTATTAAATCAAGTCCCCACTACTGAAATGGTGCATTGACTTCAATCAGTTTCAGAGGAAGAGGCAACAATTTTATTTTCCCTTGAAAGACCTAACATTCATGACAACTCATGATTGTTTTGTAAACATTGGAAAATACAATAAGCTAGTAGTACCCTACTCTTAGCACTTTGTTTGTCGTTCTCTTCCAAAACAAGTGACCACCACAGTCACCTTTATGGAAGTCATACATCACCTATTGAGGCTCATCTTCTACAAGACAATTAAGTAGCACACTTCCTGGATCTTTCCAATAAAGAGCATTATTTAGAATGCAGAATTTAGCAGCTTTGAGTGTGAGTGATCTACCTTTGTTCTTTGTCATCCTTGGAGGTGGTGAGAGGTGCTGGAGTACATACATTATGTCTGAATACCATGGTGATTGAAGGAGCATTTCAGACACTTGAATCAGAGAGCCTTCTTCTTCATTTTCTAACATGGTTGCGATAAGATTTATATCTAAAGCATGTAGATTTGATTCCGCCATTAACCTTGCCAAGTCTTGTCCCTTGATCAAATTTGTATGCTTAATCTCCAGATCGTATTCCAACATTGTTGCAATCCATTTTCCCCACCTTCCTTCTGGATCGGTTTGTATCAACACATCCTTGACTGCTGCATTAGGAATGTAAGCTATGATATGTGAGTACAAAACATACACTCTGAAATCCTTCAAAGTTTTGACAAGAGAAAGAGCCTATTTTTCAATTATGTTGTACTACAAAGCAGCATCTTTAATGGTTCTGCTGAAAAATGCAATGGGCTTATCCAACTGATCTTTCTTTTGCATTAAAACTTTTGCCATAGTATGCTTGGATGCAAATGAAAATATGATGAAATCTTGCGTATAATCAGGACTAATCAAAACTAGGGCTGTAGATAAAGCATACTTTACCATATTAAATGAATTCATAGAATCCTCCATCCATTTTACCACACTGTCCTTCTTTAACATATTAGTAATTTCTCTTAAATGCTTAGCTAGATTGGGTACAAATCTACATAAGAAATTCATCTTACCATTAAAAGCTCATATTTCTTTCTTGTTCCGGGGAAAATATATTTTCTAAATTGCTTCCACCCTTGAAAGATCAATGAGGATGCCTTTTTTTGAGATAATGTGACCAAGCAACTTTCCTTCATCCATGGCAAAGAGACTTTTCTTAGGATTCAGGGATATCCCGAACTTCCTACACCTCTAAAACACAATTTTTAAATGGTGAAGATGCTAATAATTGGAACATAAAAACACTATCAAATCATCTAAATATACAACCAAAAATATATCCTTTTCATTGGCAAAAGCGATATCCATTGCACGCTGAAATGTGGCTCCAACACTTTTCAAACCTAATGGCATTTTAGCATAATGAAAAGTTCCCCAAGGGGTGGTAAATGCAGTCTTATCTCGGTCATCTTCATGCACTAGGATTTGATTATACCCTGAATATCCTTCGAGTAGTAACATACGCAATGCTCCAACCACTCTTTGTAGGATATGATCCATCTTTGGTAGTGGGTGGTTTTCCTTCAATTATACCTTATTGAGATTCCGAAAATCGATACACGATCTTATTTCTCCAGTCTTCTTCCGTACAGGAACAAGATTTGAAATCCAATCAGAAAATTTGATTGTGACAATTATACCAACTTTGAATAGCCTGTTTACCTCTTTTTCAATGGAAGGAAACAACTTGGGATTGATTCTTCTCAGCCTCTGTCCGAATGAATTCTGATTTGGCTTGATGGGAATAGTGTGCTGAATTATATCTTTGTCATATACCTTCAGATCTGAATAATCCCAGATAAACACATCAGAAAATTCAGATAACAATATAACATATTTAGAATTTATCTCAGGAGACAATGTTTTGGAAAATCTCACAAAATTGGGCTTATCTGCTGTTCCAAGATTAACATCCTCAACACCTTTGTCTGTAGGCACCAAGCTTAGCTTTCTAGCCACATCATCTTGAGCGAAAAGTTCTTCTAAAGGTATAAGGCCTTTAGGAATAAGCTGCAATATTTCCATTTGATTCACCTCAATTTCTAGTTCATCAGTATCATAGTCAACATCTATGGAAGCATCCTTGTAGTTTCCCTCATTCTGAAAAAATGTATTGATCTCCTTATCATCCCAAAACACCTGCCAATACCTTAAATTGTCTGGAACAGTATGGCGGTGTTTGACATGGATCTCAAACTTGTTGTTGGAATTCATCAGAATCATCAAATTACTTGTAGCATTATATTTTAGGCATGTCTATCTAGCCTTTACCTTTAGACCTCATCGCTTGGCTCAAGAACATTCTCTTTCATTTCCTCCAATAAAAAATTCTAGTACTTAATGCAAGGTAGATCTAAATGATAAAGAGTTATAGTTATAGTCCTAAAATTCTTAAAAGCCAAATGTTGGAATGAAAATACAAGACATGCAAAGAAAATGTTGGAAATAAAATCTCATGTAAACTAATATATGAAAACCAAGTGCTAATTACTAGTTCATTGATGACTAAGTACTAATTTTCTAGTTGTTAGATTTATAGATGTTTGAGAAATAAATTAGCCTAACTCTAAACTCTACTTTTGATCCAATAATTATACAAACTTTACATATATACAACAAAATATAATTCACACCAATCAATGTCACAATGCTTCAAATAATTCACTACATACCGATAACATTCAAAGTATCATTGCACATTCCTATCCGTCCTCACAATTACTACAATAGTTCATTGTGCATTCATAACACTATTACAATATATCAATATAAGTTCATTCAACGAATCACTATACATTCATATAGAATATCATAGATCATAAAATAACACACCTTATATTATCCAACCATGAACCATACAAGATATATCAAATCCATGTTCAAAGAAAAATACTTCTTACGAATAAGACTCAAGCACACAATATGTATATCTATAAGCAAGTATGTATCGTCAAAATTCGAATGAATATTTTTTATGTAGGTCTCAATGCACTATCAAGAAAAGGCAATACTATTCTCATAGAGATCCTGAGAAAACCATATCAGAATTGAGGTATGAATAACATAGTATGGTAGAGTATGACAAGAAACTTTTTCTCTAAACCTACTCTATATCAAACATGAAGTTAAAGTATTTCAATTAACCACAAGTTGAGTTGAACCTAGATTGTAAATAGGAATATGGTTATAGTAAAACAACTTGATTAAATCAGACTTCAAATCAAAATATAAATCTCAAGGTTATTTTATATAAATACAAACAGATCTCTATATGATAAATATTGTATCGTTGAAATCTCTATTAGCAATAGAAGTATAAAAAATCTGTGATCCAATACAATCTCACAAGTAGTATGACCAAGGAATGAGAATTATGCCTATATAACAATGATCCTTCATGCATTGTTACTCGATATATGATGTATAAATAATAGAAATGATGATAAATGTTATGCTATGAATCATATAAACATTAAGACTAAGTAGAAAAGCATATATGAAACAATGCAAAAACATAAATGGAATTAATATATACTTTACAATAAATATGTTCCTGTGAAGTGCCATCCCATAGTGGTGCTTATATATGCTGTAGGCTTATAGATGAATAACGAAATTTCATATTAAACAAATCCAGAGTTACATCAAGGATGATGCCATAAAACTAAGGCATGGAAGTACAAATTATCAAGAGTATTGTCAACAAAATTTACATAGAATATCCAACTATTCCAACTAGCCAACTAGCTCGGCATCAAAGTGGCTGAGCCAATTTATAGATTACATCCTTGAATTACAGTGAATATATTCTTTAGAAATGATTTTGTCTAGGGATAGAGTTTGATCCCTAAATATTAGGGCTGAAGCCTATCATATTAGCCATGAGTGTATCTAGAAGATCTATTGTAGCATTGTGAACTTCACCAGATTCTCTACAATCATGGTGTAGTTGACTAGATCCCTCATACTCTATAATTATATATGGAAACAAAGTTTGGTTGAACTTTATTTTCCATTGAAACTTCATGTTTGATCTTGAAACCATCGCAAAGAAGATAAAAATTCATACTTGAAGATAACTACCATGTTGCCAAGTGCTTGATCCACTTGAAGAGTGATCCCATGCATGATCAACCATGAATGCACTTGCATGAGCTCGAGGTTCCTTTGGTACCAAAAGTCTTTAGATAGTACTAAAAGTGAGGTAATTTTCTTTCATTAGCAGAAGGCCCTCTAAAAACACTTGATTATCTGATTATAACATAGAATCTAAAGAATGAAGCATAGAGTACTCGACCATGCTATTAAGGGGCTTTGAAGGTTAATATGATAGGTTTAAGGGGAAAAGGGGTATGATAAATAAGGAAATCGTATTGAAAAGGATAACTAAGGATGAAATTTCTGGGGTTCAACGCACATCTTTCTAAATTTGGTGACTATGACCCCAATTATGAAATGCTCCCACTTCTTTAGATCTTCTAGAACTAGTTTGACTCAAATCTATGCTTTTAATCAAAATATATGCAATCCCCAAAATTTATGGACGTTGCTGGAAGAAAATTTTAAAAATGTCAATTTCAAATTTTTAATAACTTCACTTCCCATACTCCATTTTGGATGATGTTTTTTTTTAATTGGATATTTTTTTGCAGGAAAATAAATGCCTTACATTATATTCTTCAAAATTTTCACAAAAGGTTCGAGAAATCAACGTCAATTATGCTAATTAAATTTGCATCTGCAAAAACCCAAAAAAAGGGTTGATTTTCAATTTCTGATAATTTCGTTTCTCAAACTCAATTTTGGACTCTTTTGTTTTAGAAATTAGGTATACTTTCAAGAGAAATTTAGTCTTTGGATTGGATTCTTTCAATTTTGCACAAAAAATTTCATAACTCGACCTAAATTCTTCTATCTTTTTCCCCATATAAAAGTTAGTAGAAAGAAAAAATGCTCCCACTTTGTGCCAAAAAAGGAGCTTTGATACCACTTGTAGTGTGATTCACATGAAATATAGCATGAAACAAAACCAAAGAACCCCATAAAGCAAATATAAACCAAAGAAATATCTCTTTGATAATAGAAACTACAAATCTATATTCACTTGTCTCATCAAGGGGGAACCTCCAAGAGCAATTCCCTAAATAAAATCACAATCATTGACAAAAAATTACATAATCTTGAACTTAATATTTATCTTCCATGAAGAATATTAAATACCTATGGGCCTACTTCTAATGAAAGCAGACTAATTAATTTTGGTTTTTATTAAATTGATTCTCTTAACTTTTCTTTATTTTTTAATGCATGTTTTAGCAACCCTTGTTTGAAAATTAGGTCGATATAAATCAATAATTTTCTATAGTGTTCCTAAGAAACTAAAGTTAATCTTCTTATTTTAACTTTCATGCAAGGTATACTACAATTTTTTAGTGAATGGGTGAGGCACATCTATGGCCCTATCTTCAACTCAATGAATAAACCCATTGAATAATGAACCTCATATAATTACCAGGAATATCATGCTTATGCTTATTCATAACTTTCCTAAGCACAAGTGAATCAGATATTTGTATAATCCTTGGGAAACATCATTTTTTAATTTCTATTAGAACAAATACTTTTTCCCACATATTTTTATCTGTCCATATCAATATTTTCTACATTGGGGGATTTGTTCTTTCTACCAAATCAGGGCCTAGGTATGCCCTCTATCCAATCACATTCATTTCCATAGCCATATCATCATAATTATTTATGGAATCATTTATTCCTCCTTTGTAAATTAAACTTTCCAAAGATAAATCCATAACTTCATCTATTCTTGGGATATCTAACATACTTATTGGAAAATTGTTTGTATCTTTCCATGCATCAACACTGTTTTTGACTATTTTGACAATGAACCTTTCTCCATTGGAAGCCTTGTTTCAATTGTTGCGTGCAGGTAGAGGGCACCCTTGTTTCAATTGTGGCCATGGTTTTCTAGGTTCAAAGATGAAATTGTGGAAAAGAGTGTATTGAATGCATGGTTATGTAGGGGAATGAACACTTGGGAATTCACTTTGACATTGAGGTATGCATGTTGAAGCTGGGAATGGACATTGAAGAAATGCTTACCAGGAAAATGCATTTTTTCTAAAATGGATTTTAGTTATGTAGATATTATTTTCTATAAAGCATATTTATTTTGAAAAGCATGTTAATATACATAGATAAGGTAACACTTTTACAAAATTTGGTGTTCAATTTATTGGAACATTCACATAGATTTGTAGCCTTTTCTAACAATGAACTTCAAATTTTTGGGAAATAATGAAAAAAAATTCATCCTTGGTAAAGTTTTATAAATTCTTGGAATATCAAGGATTGTATTTGAATTTGAGAAATAGCGTCAATTATTGTTGTGCGCATGTGTTAATTAGATGTATGTCAGATAGTTTATATTAATGTTTTTATCCTACCCACCAGGGTTCAATTTTTGCAAGTGACATGTTTGAGCTCATAATGAGTATATTATTGTAATGGATTCAATTCCTGTTTTTGATCGGACTTGTGACCTAAAGGTAATTTTTAAATCAAAATAACAAAGGTTTAACAATAAAAAAACTATCATATCCATATCACCTTGAATTCTAGTTTCAAGAAATGTCATTCCCAAAATTTGCAACATCTCAATATATGAGGTTAACTACCTATTTTTCCAAGAAACTTGTGAAACATGGGTTTAGGGTTATTATAAGATATTTCATACTAGCATCAATCATACAAAATGGAACAACATCCATTTTCGATAATATTCCTATGAAAAATATTCATGTGGGTTAAGGAAGAACTATTTAGGGTCTAAGCCATCAAAGGGTTACAAATTGGGTCAAGGGTATGTATTTTATGGTGTAGGAGTGCATTTTTTATTATTTAGCTGTGGATATTCCCCCTTACCATGTAAACATGCAATCCCATGTATTCACCATGCATTATCAACTTGGAACATACATTTTTTGCAAACAAGGCATGCATTTTTCTAAATACCCTTTTTCTTATGTAATTTCATAATGTCAACATACAGTTACAGAAAAAAGGCATACATGTTTCTTCCTGGGGTGTGCATCTGCTAGGGTTGAAAAACATGTCATGGAAGTTCATTTTTATTATGTAGGCATTCATTTGTCATGAAAAAAGTGTGAATATTCCTCCTTAATATGTAAACATGCAATCCCATGTACTCACCATGAATTCTCAAATTGAGGTGTCCATTTTTCCTATATAGGGTGTACATTTTCCCTAATACCCTGTTTTCAAGTAATTTCATAATGTCAACATAAAATTACCAACACAACACATGCATTTTTCTTCCTAGGGTGGTAAAACATGTTAAGGATGTGCATTTTTATCATACAAGAATGAATTTATCATTAGCAAGGTGTGAATATTATTCCTTACTATATAAACATGCAATCTCGTGTACTAATTTTGCATTCTCAACTTGAGGCACACATTTTTTTCCAAACAAGGCATGAATTTTCCTTAATACTCCATTTTTTATGTAAATTTATTATGTCAACATATAATTACCAACACAAAGCTAAATGTTTTTGGTCATAAAATGCACAACATGTCCTCTATTGAGGAAGTTTCATTTGAAGCATAAAACAATAGGATTAGTGTTTCCATTGTTGCATAAAACCATAATTCAATATTTTTAGAGATTCTAACTTTAAAAATTCATGGTCACACGTAAAAAATAAATTCTTTCCTTTTGAATTCTCACCTTGTGCAAAATGCAATCTAGGATTATAGAAAGGCACTCCCAAGTCTCAAATCACCTTCCATTCGAGTTATTCAAGTTTTCGAGGGTTAAACATATCATTTTACACCTATCTACATGTTTTTATTTTCACTTGAAAAAAATATTGAGAGAGCTACCATGACCACAACCCCAATCATGGTTGCATAATATCTTGTGAAGGACTTTAGAAATTATTATCTAGACCACAACAATACAGCTACTTATAATTTGGTTGACATGCCTTTTGGTCATGTTTGTTCAAAAAATATTATTTTGGTCACAATGTTTTCTTTGTAATATGTTAAGGTTACTATGATTACTAACCTACAAGTTAACTATGTTCTCTAGTGAATCGATCATTTGCATGGCCACTTTAATGCCTATAGGGATATCCCAAATATATTAGAACTAAAGAAGAAGTTCAAGAACATGAAATGAACATTTAAATCACTTGTGTTTTGTTATTTCTCAAGGGTTTTTCCTTTCTCTAATACAACATTGGATTTTGACATAGTGCAAAAGGTTCCAAGTGGATGAATACCTACAAGCATTTAACAAAATATTTGCATGAAATGTTGGATGCGTTGTTCCTCAACAATTTGGTGAAATGGAAACCATAAAATTATTCAACTTGTCTTCCTCTCCATTATGTGTATTATGTTTTTAGGACTATATAAATGCATTTAGATGGTACTTATATTTCTTTATCAGATTTTCTTATACTAGTTAAATACAATTCCATATAACATTAATCCAGAGGAAAATGATATGACACTAGAAAGATTATTTCTGACATTGATTGCAAAGGGTGATAGGGAATATCATTTCCCTTATAGACAATGTAGGGGCTTTATTACATCAATACTTTTAATACGAATACTTGAAAAACATTGTATATAGTATGGTTTGTCAAACAACTATCTCACCTAGATCCTAAAGTATGTAATATTTCACCACATAGACATAACAATGTAATTTTATTCTCTATTTTTAGTGTCAATTAATGTTTAAATTAAGGATGCAATATTTATGATTAATATTATTTACATTAACTAGTTATTTTCTATGTTCTAGATTGCTAGGTTAATTTCTCTTACCATCAACAAATGATTTATGTCACACATGTAGAGAATTATTTGTGATTATGAAAGATAGTGCAATGCATTATCAAGTTATTCATGCATGTGCTAATGATCATATTATATATTATAATCAATATGAATCAAATATATGCTACAATGTCAAACTAGTATATATTGAACTGATCAAGTAACAAAAAAGGTGCTTCAAAAGGTTCTTCATTCATATTCCTATAATTCCACATTTGCAACAATTGTTTATGTGCCAAAGCATAACACAATTTATGGACTACCACACATGGAATAGAATGAAGATGGTGTTATTAGAATGCCTACAAATGATTTTACATTTAGGAACATCAAAGAAAGATGGACAATATTAAAGAAGAACCTCATAATGTTAGGCTTTCATTAGTAGCTAATAGTGTCAATACGTTTGGAGAGTCTAAGTGTGTTTACTTGGTGTGCCTTATTTTTCTATAAAAATAGCCTTCCTCCTTGGATTTCAATAAAGAAAAAGCATACAATGTGGAAATGATTTCTCCACATATTTGTTTACAGTTAATTTTTGAACATAACATTTCATTTCTCTTGTTTGTTGCATTATATATTTTGTAATGAATAGAGTTCATATACTTGGTGAAATATTCAAAATATTTAGATTATGAAAATATCCATAATAGGAAAAATAATATGTTTATATAAGAATGTTGAATGTAGAAGAGATGATATGTTATGTTGCGAATGAGGGCCTTTCTTAGAGTACACTACACAAGGCATCCCTTCATGAATATTCATGTCCTTAGAGAGAGCCTCTTAAACATATTAATCATTACTGAATATTAAATATTATTATATTCATTATATTTTATTTATCCTTTAAGAAAATATTTTTCCTCAAAGTTTATTGATGGTAATGCTAATATATTTTTTTGTCACATTATGTCTTCTCATATTCTCTATTCTCGAGTTTTCATATTCGTTGATACAAAATGATATGAAATTCTAAGAGTAGTATAAAATTTTCTTATCATGAAATGATTTAACCATCCCAAATTAATATTTTTTGGAATCTTCTAATTACTAGAAACTTGGGATGAATTGTTATCATAAGACCATATTATGGTGACATCGATATTTTTGGAATATAAGTTACTTGTTTGTGTTTTGAGTGATAAGGATTGAAAATTGGTTGAGATATATTTTTTTTTATCATTTGGGTGTTGATAAGGAGTTCATGTGATCTAATTTCCCCTTATCCTATTTGTGAAGATTCTTGATTTACTTGAAATATCATATTTTTCTCACATATTAAAGTTACTTGGCTAATTGTTGGATCTTCACTTGAAATTTTCATCATTTGAACTGCGACCTATGAATATGTTTTTACTTCAATTGGTTTGTCATATTCTTGAGTTGTGATGTTGGCTCGATTAGTATTTGTTCCTTTTTCCTCAATTTTCATTTTTACATCTAAATATTTCAATAATTTCCTCTCGATATGTTGTTGTACTTTGGTTTCCAATGACTTCTTATCTTTCTTAAGTGTCTTAACATATGTAAGTAATTTTTTATTGTGGTCCTTAAACCGATAAATTCTTCATTTTTTTCATCGATAATTTTATCAACCTCCTTTTTCATATTTTGCACTGAATTAATTCTTGAAGAATTAATTTTGAGATATCTTGTATGACTTTTTCTGGCACTGAATATGACTTCAATGCAACATCATGTACTATTATTTTTTTGTTCCTGTAGGAAAATGTCAAAAACTTGTTATTTGTATTTAGGATGAAGGACCCTTGTGTTTCTATCTAGGATGAGCAAAAAATAATGTCACCTTGATCATTGCATAGGGATTGAAAAAATAATTTTGATATAAGTGTATAATCCCAAATGTTCAATTGTAAATTGATTATGTCATATTGTTTTTTATTCAAGTGGTCTAATTTTTCGATTACATGTGACTCAAGAATCAACAATTGGTTTGCTATTTAATGGTTTATATCTTTTTTATTTTCAGTGAAAGAAATAAAACTAGCGGCATATTTTCTTGCTAAATTCTCCTTAATTCTAAATGACCCTGGAGCAGAGTTATATGAGGCTTCTAAAAATATTCCAATACTTGTTTCCATATTACTTTTTTAGAATGAGATTAAGTTTTAAAAGTAATCCTCTTTTTTATAAAACTTCAAACGTTTGTTATAAATTTTAACTTTATAATATTCTTTTTTAGCTTACACTTTTTTTCCAATTACTTATACCTTTGATACATAAAATGTCGCACAAAGAGGCATGACTTTTCTTTCGCACCTATGGTCCTTTCACTTAATTTACAACCTGATTATAGAACAATACATATGAAAATATACGTGGACTTGTTGTGTAGGTGTTAATATGTGCGAATTGGTATGGAATTGCATGTGATGTAATAATTTACGGTAATAATTGAATATGTGCCAATTTATGATCTCTGCGTAATAATTTATGATCTCTCTGCAGTAATAATTCATGATCCCTCTATAGTAATAGACAAACAATTTGAGGCATGTGGGTCTATAGTCCGGCTTGCTGACATCAGGTGCACACAAATCTTATATTTTTCTAATACAAATCAGCTCATATATTTTCAAGTATGAATAATTCACCACAATTACTAAAGATTAACAAAGGTACACCTAGCACAGTTACTCTACACAGCCTCTATGAGTATATAAAGTCTTTAGAGAAATGTAGAGAAGAAAGAGAAGCCAAGCTACAAACAGAGTTAGCAGCCATGCTAGAAAATAAATTCACATATCTTGAAGACAAGATCCAAAAACAAATAGAAAATAAAATAGAACTATTGGAGAATAAGATGGAGGCAATGGAGACTAGGTTACAGGTTATAGAAAAACAAAACAGAGATAAGAACCAAACATCGCAGCAAGTAGATGATGATACTTTAGAGAGTCTTAAAATGAAGGACATGATGAAAGAGCTAGAAGAAAAATTTAATCGCTGCCTCACCCTAAATAGTGTGGTGGGTAAATTAGATATCAAACCAATTAAATATGAAATGAAAAAATTGATAGAATTAGACCATGAGCGTAACAAAAGGGCCTTCAACCTTATAATCTTCGGTTTGAAAGAGGAGGTAGACGAGGATACTTTAGCCATAGCCCAGACAGAATTACATAATAGATTACAAATTGAAACAACGTGTCTCACAGAAGCAACAAGGTTGGGGAAACTAACTTCGAATAAAGGAAGGCTAATCCGAATAAAGGTGAGCTCTACTGACCATAAGTATGACATACTTAGTAAAACCTCAAGTCTAAAAGGAACAAGAATATTTATAAAATGAAGATCTCATTCCAGAAGATCAAGCATAATTGAGAAAGGAGGTTGAAAAGGTAAAGGAAGCTAGGAAGGAAGGAAAATGGGCAATAATCAGAAATAGAAAAGCTGTTAGTCAAGATAGAAACTAAAAAGATAATAATAAAGCAATTCAACATGCTTCAGATTCTTTCTTGGAACTGTTAGGGTTTTCCATCGAACAAAGGCCCCAAGCTAAGTTGGATCTCGAATGATGTTGATATTATTTTTCTTGTTGAAACTTGGGAGCACGAAGAATCTAAGGTCCCAAACATAGATGGATTTACATTATGGTCTATCTGGAATGGGTGATCCTCACATAGAGGCATTGGGCGTATAGCTTGTTACATTAAGAAGAACACTCTCCCCATGCTAGGATTTATAAAAACGACCCTTACAACCAATATAGTTGCATAGAAATTACTAAAATTATGTTAAAAAGACCTACATAGCAATTTGTTATTCCACCCACCCCCCCAACCATCAATTCTAACTTCTATAAGAAAAAGAGTCTATATAAAAATAGTTCTTACAATGGTTTAGAGAATGGTATTTCTAGCCTAAGGAATGAAGGCAATATCCTTTTAATGGGTGACTTTAATGCTCGAACTTCAAGCAACCAAGCTATTCTTCTAAGAAATCATTCCAACTCTAATCCTCTTTGGTTAGACAAAGACCTTCCTTTGGCTTTCCAATACAAAAGGAGCTCTGAAGACCTTGGGGAGAATTTGTTTAGGTTGGAGCTAGTCAAGCTTTGTAGTGCTTAGGATCTCATAATTTGCAACGGTCTAAAGAAGTGATCCAATTCTAACTAAATGACCTACATCCATGGGCTTGGTAGTAACATTGTAGACTATGTTATCTCCAATCTCCCTCTATACAATGAAATAACAAAATTTGACATCTTAAACGACCACAAGCCTGACTCTAATCATATTCCTTTACTTATAAATCTCAATTTTTTCATGCATAGATATCCCATAGAAGATAATTTTTATAGCCAAAAGAAGTTAATCTTTGACAGAAATAAAAAATATCTCTTTCTAAAAGAATTAAAAGCTAATTTGCTTCCTTTATCTAGTATAGACAACATAGAATATCTCTATCATAATTTTACTACAACCCTCTCATATTCTATTAACAAGTTCTCAATTGAAGTTTCAAGTAATAAAAGAAATAACAAAACCAACCCATGGTATGATAAAGATTGTAAAAGTGCGAGGAGAGAAATTAAGGAAGTTGTTGATGAATCTCCAAATTTGGAAAGATAAAAATATACAAAGCCCTAACTAAAAGGAGAAAAAGGTAGTATATTTGTAAAAGACAAGAGAATCTCTTACACCTTTCTAAGGTGGCTCCTAAGAAATTCTGGAGGCAGATTCTAACTAAGAAAACTAAAGATAGTAACAAAATTGCTTTACACAACTAGAATTCCAATCTTAAAATGCTTTATGAATCTCCGAATATCATGAATAGCTTTGAATACCTTTTAAACACTACTCATAACGAAATAAGTTTTCTCATTAGAAGACATTAATTTTGGGGTTAATCACTTTTCTAATGGGAAAGCTAAGGAAATTTAAGGTTTCCAGGCGAAAATCTTAAAAATTGGAGGTCCTATCCTCATCCCTCACATTCAAAAACTTTTCAATCAAGCAGTCAAAGAAGGGTTCCCTAAACCATGGACTCAAAGCCTCATTATCCCTATTTTCAAAAGTGGGGATACAAATAACCCCTCTAATTATCGGACAATTATGATGAACCATCTCCTAGCCAAGTTATATGGTATTATTTTGGAAAGGAAGTTGAGCATATGGCTTGAAAGTGAAGGTAAGCAGGCTAAAGGCCAAGAGCGTTTTAGAAAGTAGCACTCAACAATAGATGACCTCATTACACTTAGGATGATTTTGGAGGAATGTCGCAATGATAAATCCAATCTCTTTTGTTTCTTTGTGGACTTTAGAAAGGCTCTCGATATGGTTCCTAGAAACAACCTTTGGAACAAATTAGAAGAGATAAAGGTTCCTTTTGAGTTGAGAGTTGTCGCTATAAGTTTATACAAGAATGTAATTTCCAAGTTAAAGAGCAATGAGGAATGGTAAAAAGATATTAAGTGTAATATCGGAGTTAAGCAAGGTTGCCCCCTCTCCCCTACCCTATTTGGCATTTACATCGACAAGCTAGAACATTATTTAGAGGAAGAAGGATGCGCTGGCACGATCTTAGCTGGGATAGACATCATCCTTCTTCTCTACGCTGATGATATTGTTCTTCTTGAAAGGTGCCCATCTAATCTTGATAAGAAACTTATACTTCTTAAGAATTTCTGCTCTACCATGGATATGATTTTTAACATTGACAAAACAAAAATTATGATTATCAAATACAAAAGGGACACATAGGAGAGCATAGACTTCCTAAGCTAGCTTTAAATTCTAGCGAAAACCACCTAAGGCTCAAACGAGGTTGGTATAAAGACACCAAGGCCTCCATTGGGAGATCGATAAGAATGCTGAATTGCAAAACATTAATAACATCAAAAATATTGTTACTTCTAGGTTCAAAGAAAAAATGTGGTGTGAGAAAGATTTAGCAGTGAAAATAAAATTTAGATATTATAAGGAGGTCATCAACCCCACCCTAGAAGATCAAAAGTATCTCTCTATTTTAACTAGCTCAAAGAAGAAAATTAATATAGCCAATATTAGAACGAACTCTCATGAGCTCCATAGTGAAACGGGTCGTTGGGCAGTTCCCAAAAAACTATGGATGGAAAGGTTCTGCCATCTCTGTGAGAATATGAACATTGAGAATGAAAATCACTTCCTCTTAGAGTGCCCCGTGTATAACCACATTAGATCTCAGTTTCAAAATCTTTGTTGCAATACTGACCTTCCTAGCCTTTTGCATTCTCAAAATTACAATGAATTTGGGAGGCTTCTCTCCAAGTTTTTCGGGTATAGGAATAAAATCTTAAATCAAACTAGATAATTTGTTTCCTTAGGTAGAATAG
This sequence comes from Pinus taeda, assembly GCA_000404065.3. Taxonomy (NCBI): domain Eukaryota; kingdom Viridiplantae; phylum Streptophyta; class Pinopsida; order Pinales; family Pinaceae; genus Pinus; species Pinus taeda. The sequence goes on from APFE031399235.1 coordinate 286,442, forward strand.
ACCAAAGTTTGGTCTCAATGGATGTTAACCACCACCACCATCATCATCATCATCAATTATAAAATTTTGAGTATAAATTATAATTAAAAATATGAATTAAATCTATTTTAGAGGATTAATGGTAGATTTTGTTTAGCCACTTTTACTTTTCATCTTAATTTTTAAATATTTTTTTTTAATAGATGCTGAATATATTTATGATTGTAAGGAAAATTATTTTATGTTATTGTGTACCACCAAAAAATTTGGTTCATCGAATCATTTGCTGAAGGGAGTGAAGGAAATTATCAAATATGTAATTGACTATTCCTAGATTTGAGAGAAATGACAATTTTATTGATAACACCTTCACAATTGTAGTAGATATCTTATTGCAAATAATTCCGATGGCTCCAGGGAGAAATAAGCATTTACCAATTACAGCGATGGTGTGATTTTATATTTTTTCTGGGCAACTATGATTGAGATAAAATTACAGACACTCAATAATATATTCTATTAAATGTTGAATGAGAATATTACACACATATTTATACAATCAATAGTCTCAAGATAGGAATGCTATCTTAGACTTACAGTAGTGTGGTTGAGAGAATCTCTCAACCACACACTAAACTAGGAGAAACTATATTCTAGCTTATTCCTATTATGTAGGAACAAACTCCTCAATTAGGAAATTACAACCATAGGCAAGTAGGAATTAATTATTTCCAACTCCCCCCCTTAATGAATACTTGTCATGATAGTCAAATCCACCATCATCACACGAATTGCATGTACAAACCCTCCAAAAAACACAGTTTTCCGTCTTCGGACAAATCCACAATCTGCAAATTTGGCGTTTCCAATATAGCCGAAGAATTGATCTGATCAAAATTGATCCGATCCGCCTCTCCCGGATAGATCTGCAACTTCTCCGATCCTGCACCCCTTGCAGACCGTCAAACGAAGTTGAGGCTTCCCGCAGATCCCCTCGAAGGTGAATTGGCGTGATCCTTAACTAAAAACCCGCACCTATTGGCGCGACTAATGGCCTAACATACGCGCCAGTTGGCCTTCCTCGCATTGCTATTAGCGCGAAAAATGCCAATCCCCTTCTACTCAGAGAAAATCATCTGAGTCTAAGCCAGGTGTTACTGCAGTCCACCTGCTCCTACGAGCAAAAAGCTCCTGTGTACACACAGCCACAAAGGCACCTCAAGCCACATAGGCGATTCAGCCACAAAGGCAATCTGCCACCACCGGGCAAGTCCGATTTACCACCACCGGGCAAATCCGCCAACTTCAATATGCCACCACTGGGCAAGTCTGATTTACCATCACCGTGCAAATCTGCCAACTTCAATATGCCACCACCGGGAAAATCCTGTAGCCACTAGGACTCTATAGATGGTTTCTGGTTCACCACCAACCGTCACATTACAGTGACAAAAGATGGTTTCAGGCTAACCACAAACCATTACAAAATGGTTTTGAGATCACCACGAACTTTCAAATGCCTTTACAAGGCTTACATTCAACATTTGGAGTTTCTAGTACATACAATGACTATTACAATAATATGCTAGGGAGTCTATTCCACAAACCACACTAAAACAAAAAATCTGCTTTGTTGTCCACCATAACCATTGTCGCTGCTTCATTACCTCTGCTTCTTCTACATCGTGGGCATCCTTATCTGTTCAAATGACTTCTTCGAACTCCATGCTTATCCTGTCATTTGTTAGGGTCGCGAATTCTAACAAAATAACTTTGCCTACATTGAGTTAGCTAGGCTCAATAAGGCCAATAATATTTAAACATGCTTCCAAGAGAATTCAACATAAACTCTTCAAATTTAATTTCTCTATCTCTGCCTAAAGATGATTATTTCCCAAACATAGCAGCAACTATTTATCACCAAACAAACCACACAGTAGATTAGCGTAGTAGCAAGGAATTGAGAACGTTGAGGAGATCCGCACACACCAACAGCTCACCAGAAAAACTTGGTTTCAACGGAAAACTTGGTAAATAGAGACCATCATCGGATTCCTTCATAAGCCGCCGAAGATATGGATCTATAGATATCCACAGATTCTGCACAACAACATCTCCAGATGATCCATCTTTTCCCACGCTTCCATATATCCACAGATTCTACACAGTGACATCTCCAGATGATCCATCTTTGCCCACGCTTCCAAGATCTAGTTGGGTTTCTCTGATATTCAAATGTGAATCTGTAACGGGCCCTTCGTTGGCATATGCGACTAATATTAGCTCTTTGTTTGGAACTCTCTGCTCCATGATGAATGCTACAGGCCTCAATTATACATACAATCACTCATTCAACGAGTGCTGCGTTACAATATATACCGAGCGATTGAGGTGATAAGTTGCGATATATACATAATATGGAATACGGAATTGCACTGTACAGGAGGCAGATCGGATTCATTCCTGGGAACGAAAAATTCTAAAAGAAAAATTCATCACTATCCAGATTAAGACTGGGGACATTATGGGGAATCGAAGGGTTTCAATCTTTTTAACTTCTTTTCTGTATAGATCGGGAGGGATCCGACCATAAATACACAATCCTCTGCCTATGATATCCACACAGATCTGTCTGTGAATACACGATTGCAGAATGACAAAAGCGTCACGACAATTGAACATCGATCCAAATCAGGGAATTCTACAAATGAGCCTCCATCCCACGACGCCCTGCTGGAAGCGGGCATCGTCACGCTCCACAGGATCCTAGCATCGATCTTGATCTGCCGCTTGATCTCCCACAGGTGGACATAGAGCCACCACGCAGCCACACCACGCTTCTGCTGGATTACGCAATCAATCTGACCGCTCGACCTCTGCTGCCGATCTGCTGGGTAGTCCAGACATCGCCCTGCTGCCACGAGTGACAAGTCCCTCTGCGCGTCTTTGCTGCCACAACCTTACAGTTCTCTCAAACAGATATGATGGACAAACAAACATACACTACGCTCTTTATTTTCCCTCAGCCCAGGAGGGGCCAGGCCCAGGAGGGACTAGGCCCTCACAGGCTCTAATACCAAGATAAAATTACAGACACTCAATAATATATTCTATTAAATGTTGAATGAGAATATTACACACATATTTATACAATCAATAGTCTCAAGATAGGAATGCTATCTTATACTTACAATAGTGTGGTTGAGAGATTCTCTCAACCACACACTAAACTAGGAGAAACTATATTCTAGCTTATTCCTATTATGTAGGAACAAACTCCTCAATTAGGAAATTACAACCATAGAAAAGTAGGAATTAATTATTTCCAACTGATTGATGGTGCCAGATCGACTTGAAGAAAGGATAAGGAAGAAACAGGGGGTTGCCTTAAGCAAGAGGGCCCGAGGTCAAAACTAGCATCTAATATCGATTCTCGGGGCGGCTTTTCAAAAGGTTCGTAGATCACATTGATTAGCCCGCCTACGCGATCGAGCTTTCTTATCAAAAATAGATTGGTATCGTCTCTTTTTTGGGGAAAGAAAAAGATAGCTCCTGGGGACAAAGAAGAATTTACCAATTATAGAGATAGTGTGGAATAAGCATTTACCAATTACAGAGATGTTGTGATTTTATATTTTTTTTGGAAAGAAAAAGATGGCTTCTCGGAAGAGAGAAGCATTTATCAATTATAAAGATAGTGTAATTTGATATCTTTTCCGTTTTTCTCTTTTGGAGAAAGAAAAAATAAGGTATTTCGAAATAAAAATTTGGGATAAAAATTTGGTAAAAAAAACTCAAGATAAAACAATTCTTTTTGTCGTGTATCCACAATCAATACACCTTTAGATACTTTCATCTCTCGAGGATTTTACTACTTAGTAAATAGCTACACCTATTCAATAGCTTCTTTTATACTTCACCCATGATGGGAGAAAGCACTCCGTAAATCGATAACATAAACAAAAATCCATTATCCATTTTGTTTGTACTTGCGATAATAATGTTTAATTGAATTTTTTTTTTACACTAATATATTATCCAATTATTTTCAACTTATGGTTTCTCTAGGTATTCACTCTTAAGGTGAGATGCATTGTACTTATTGTTTCTCTAGGTATTCACTCTTAAGGTGAGATGCATTGTTTTTGTAAGTATTCACTTCCACTCTTAAGGTGAGATGCATTGTTTCTGTAAGTATTCACTCTTAAAGTGAGGTGCCTCAAGGAAATGAGACAATTCTCCAAATATTTTCATATATATATAATTGAAAAAAGGTTAAATTTTATATATTTTTATAATGTTTGATAAAATATATTTTATAATATATTTAATTTTACTTTAATAAATTATATAATATTATTATGCTCAATTAGATAATTAATTTTTTATAAATATAATAATAATATAACGATGTCACAATTTTTGTAATCAAATAATCATTTATACTTTATTTTACAAAATAAAATAAATATTAAGTTTACATAAAATTTTAATACATTTATTTGAAATTTTTCAAAAAATAATATTAAAAACTGAGATGTTATATAATACAATTTTATCACTGATATTTTAAGAATTTTGAAAACTTCCAATTAACTTTCTCCATATTTACCTTATTTTACATTCCTATAATATGTTTTCCCTCATTACATTTTGGGTAACTTTCTCCATATCTTCATTATTTTACATTCCTATAATATGCTTTTCCTGATTACATTTAGGGAAGATATATGACGTTGCGATGTAAAAGATGTTATTAGAGTTATAAATAAGATACGAAGGGTGTTATCAAAATAATAATAATAATAAATATGTTTAGGTAAAGGCCAGTTTTACCAAATAATATTAACGTAAAAAGGCTTATTAAAATGTTTATATTATTATATGAGCGTTATTTAATAAGTACCAATCTTCCCTACGCATGTTATAGAGATAGCATCAAAAATAGATTACATGAAAGTGCGAATTGAAAGTGAATAAAAAGAAGAATGTTTTTTTAGCAAAATAAAAAGAAGAATGTATTTTTTTTTTAAGAAAAATGAAAGGAAAAATATAATATATAACAATAGTGGTGAAAAGGGGTAGAGAACGAAAACAAGGAAAACATAAAATAAGGTGAAAATACGTATTGGTTATATATCAGTATCTAAGTAAAATGTATAATAAAGAAACAATATTCAATGTTTTTTATTATATTCAAAGTTATTTATTAAAAAAGATTAATTATATAAAAATGAAAATAATAAAAATAATAAAAAATAATAATACAGAAAAGTGAAATGGAAACATGGATTAAAAAGACATAAATATTATTAAATAGAAATAATAACAAATTTTATATATATGGTTTTTCTTTCCTTTCATTTTTTTTAATTGAATCCTGAATTTTATTTATATATATTAATTTCAATTGTCTTATAACATTTCATATTTTTAGTATTATATTTTCTGGGATATTTCTTTCAATTTAATGGAATATATATGAAGTACCGAACACACAGAGAAATGGGAATCGTTCCTGTGAGAAACAAGATGGTCCTCGAAGAAGATAACATCAAAATTTCGAACACTTGAGGATGCCCATAAGGCTGTCAGATACACCTACCAACTAACAACTTGTGAATTCACAGGAGATGGTGATGAATATGACGTTATCAATTCCAGCCTTCCAATAGATATTCGCCCAGGAAAGTTCGCACTGTACGTTGGGATCGAGCTGAGTCGGTTTATAGTTCCCATGATTTATTTGAAGCATCCTCTCTTCCAAGCGCTGTTGGAGAATGCCAGCGAAGGCTATACATTCTATCATCTGATGGGACTCTTGGTTCCCCGTGACAGTTTATTTCGAACGAAAAAATTCTGTTAATGGAAAGAACGATTCCACAGTAACCAAATTATATGGAGTTGTAGGAGATAATGGAGTGAATATAAGCAATAAACATGGATTGTACTAACTTATTACTGAAACGAAACTACCTTAATACGGCCCTAAAAACGGATTTAAAATAGCTATGATGGGTTAAGAAAATTTGTTGAAGAAATTTATTTTACTTTCGGCAGTTTTTAGAAATACATGGTTTTGTTTGGTTTTGAACCACAAGATTTATAGGAACCTAACTTCCCTACCTAACTTAACTTTTTTGGTTTACAACCTAAAACAGGTAACTTTTGGATCACAAGGCATATAGCATCGTCTGCCGTCGCATCCATGTAAGATATTCAGTTTTTAAACCCAGAAAATTATTTTGTATTTTGATTTTTCTAGTATTTACTCAATTAAATAACGATTCTTTTGTATAATAATACTTGTATTGTGATGTTTGTTTGTTGAGATGCATTCAATCCGTGAAACTTTAAAACATTATCGTTAGCTTTTGCAATATTTTATGTACATATGATAATTCACCTCAGTAACCAGAGCGAGGCCACTGGCCTACGAAAATTCTCTAGAATTCATAATCATACATTTATTATTTTCTGTTTTTGGTCTTCTATTTTCTGGCTCACATTCCTCACGACGATGGTAGGTTGATCACATGCGGGCTTATGCCTGTTTATGCTAAGAAGTTGAGATCCAAATGGGTTGCGTCAGTCTGCCCTTAATAATGAGAAAAGTATCGAAATCCCATGTGCTTGGGTGTGTTTAGTAATAATTTTCCCAACTGGGTTCAAATGGCAGAAAAATTGTTGTCTGATAACATAATTATGATGTGACACGTTATAATTGACGTTGATATATATGAACTTCTTTCAAAGAGATCTCTCTCTAAAAAAATCTAAATTACTCACATGTATTACCTTTTTTATTATCAACATATATACGCATATATTTATGTATTTCAAATATCATATTTTAAATGCCCTAAATTAATAATAATAATAATAATAATTAGTTTCACATTTTACTATTTTCTTTTCTTTTGTGTAAACATATCATGAATTTTTTATTCATTCATTTAAAAATTGTTTAATATGAAAAATACCTTTTTATTTCAAACTATTGACTCGGTGGCAAGAAAATATCATTCTTCTTAAATTATTTGAGTGATCTTCGTAATAAGTTATTTCTCCATAGATTTCTAAATATTAGAAATGTTTATAAAATTTAGGCTTTGAAATTCGATTTATTTAATTGAAGATAAGTCGTTTTAACGTCTTAATGATGCTTTGTAAAATTGATATGATTTCAACTTATTAATTATATTAAATTTAATTATATTTATTGATAGTATTTATTTATTTATTTCTTATGAGAAGTTTTATTTTTGTATATCTAAAAATTAAAAGAATAACGTATTGTTGAGACGGTAATTTTTTGGATAGATTTTTTTTGTTTTTATATAGAAGAGTTAAAACATGATAGTAATGGAAATATGCCTAAACAAAAATATTTTATTTGCAGGGGTGATTTAGATATTTACGTAATTTAAAATATGATTTTTTTTTTTTTTTTTTATTAATTTAATTTTTTATTTATTTGGTATATTTTAAATTAAAGTTGATTTTGTTTATTTATTATATGAAGTTAATTATATTTTAATGATATTATAAATCATTTTAAATATTATAACGATATTTTAGTAAGTAATTATTTTGCATATCGAATTTATTAATTATTTAGTTTTACAATTATTATCAAAAAAAATTATGTAATTTTTTCACCAAAGGTCATTACTTGCCAGCACTTTTAATAGGTTGGATTTCTATCGTAGATTCATCAATGATTTTAGGTTAGATTTCTATGGTAGATTCATTAATGATTTTGATTTTGACGTGATGACCAAATTAAGATTTATATTTATTGATATGATTATGAGTTAAATGAAAAATTTTGTGATTTTAAATAGTAAAAATTGTAGTATATGTGAATCAGATATTAAAAGATGGGAAGAAAAAGGAACTTTAGCAACTTACAAAGTGTATGGCTCTAGAAATAATGGTACTCAAACCTACAAAAACATAATCTTCAATACTAGTCACTCTTAAACTTAGTCATACACATAGTCACTTTGTCTCACCATACTAATCACTCTTAAACTTAGTCATACACATAATCAAGACAAACAACATACAATATAAGCTTCAATACTTTGACGTATACAATGGTCATGTCAAACAGTAGCTCAAGACAATACAAGGAAACTAATAGCTTCTCCAAAAAAAACTCAATACATGGCAATGCATAAAACCTATAGTAGCATATACGGAAGCTAAACCTTTGCAACAACTTCACAATTTCTCTTCCTTCACAGAACTAGAATATTCTAAGCGCGTGCAACAAATCGATCCAAATTCACCATCATCTCTTCTATTTTCACTTTAGGCCAAGTACACTTTAATCCTTTCCTTTGTTAGCTCAATTCATTGTTTTCACTCAACCGGGGATCAAGCAACATTTAATGCATTTCTTCCAGCTGACCAATCAGACCTCAAACCCATGCACACAATATCTTGATTGCATTATAATCGAAAATGCGATTCAATCTTCACAAAGCTCACCATTACGCTTGAGATATGCGGAGTCTACCATCGCTCCTCCCCATTGACCAACGATCTAGCTAGAACAAAGCAATCACTCTGCCACTGCACCTTCACTCACCCTACAGGCCTTGTATGCAACTTTGGCTTAATCGGACGGACATCCACCATCCTTTCAATCGAATGGTTTGGAACAATATCGGACACCCTTTATTTGCTGAACGTTATGTACCGATGAAAAGCTATTTTGCAAAACGTACAGAAGACACGCGTCAAACTTTATGTCCCGATGGAAAGCTATTTTGCAAAATGTACAGAAAACACGCGTAAAAAATTGATTGCATCAAGTGAGTTTGAGGGAATACCACTTTCTCAGCAAAAGCGGTCGGATGAGCTTGAATGTTTTCTGAGTAGTTTCACCGTTGTTGTTTTAATGCTGCTGCACCACAGTTGAAAGTATAATTTCAACACACGTAAGGAACTTGAAACATCTTCATGAAAGATTGCTAGGGACTCTGTCACCATTTTCAACTACGGCATAATAATATCAAAAAGGAAGCCCGAAAGGAAAATCTCTATGAAAAACATCTTTATTAAATATTCATCCTTAATATTTCCAAATATATGCGAATGAAGTATGACCAGCTTCAAGTTCAATATTGACGTATTCAGCCTCAAAATTTCCAGATAAACATCAGACGGAGAGCGGTTTTGCAATCGGATTGAGCATTTATCAATGGTTTGGAATAGGTGCGTCATTTGAGTCTCAAAATCAACGCAAATGAATCATTACGCTTTTCTTTTTCTCGTCATTTTATGATAACTCAGTGTCTGCAACGTCATTCGAGGTTACAGGATTGCATTTGTGAAGGATGTTGGGAATTTCTGGGCATTCCGAACAAAAATAACAGAACAGAACAATGCTCTGTTTTTACACAGCGAAAACAGAAAAAAATCGCTTTGCTGAAACTGGTGTTTCAGCAACGTAACCGCTTTGCTGAAACAGGTGTTTCAGCAACGTAAAAATTTCATCAGTTGCTGAACGTGGTGTTTTAGCAACAGTGTTTTTTTGACGCAAAACTATTTTCGACTTACGGTGTTTTAGCAATGCGATTTTGACGCTAAGTCATTTTATGGGCATCAAAATTACTTAGAGTAAAATCAAAGTGTTTTAACACTCAGTGTAACAGTAACTGAATATCAGCAAAAAACAGTAAACTGATGAACTGTAAACTTGTATTTATGAACAATAAGCAAGCTGATATAAAAACTTAGCTGTTACAAAATAGGAACGCTTCAGCTCCAGAAATCGATTTTCTATCTCAGAAAATCGCAGGTTCAGCACTGCTGTGCAATTACAGAAGAGACACTCGTTCTTCTAACCTTCACTCAAAAAACAGAACTGTTGTTCTAAAACTCAGACAGAAAAACAGAACTGCTGTTCAGAAATTACAGAAAACAGAACTGCTGTTCTTTTCTGCTTACACTCATTTAGAAAATAGAACTGTTGTGCGTTACATCTATAGGAAGATAAAAATCCGATTAAACAATAAACTAAACAAAATATCTGCTGATAATTATCTGTGTATTTATTGCAGAAGGCGGTGATGCAAAGCGGTGATGCCTTTTCAGCAAAAAATAAGACGGCTGTATGCAGGGGATTTAATTCTACAAAATATCAGGGAACTTTTACGGCACCGAACAATCTGAAATTAATTGCTGAAGATCAGATTTTGTTCTGCATTAATTGTTTGCAGTTGGAATTAAATTCCAACACTCCCCCTTAATTTCAACTGCTGCATACCCAGGGATTTCCTGAAATGATCAAAACCTTTCTTTGGCAATGGTTTTGTCAAGATGTCAGCCAGCTGATCCTCTGTTCTGCAGTGCTGCAAAACAATCTCACCATTGTTAACCAATTCATGTATGAAGTGAAATTTTGTATCTATGTGCTTTGTTCTTTTGTGAAAAACAGAGTTTTTAGACAAAGCTATTGCTGAGCTGTTGTCACAGTAAATGGTTGTGCCATTTTCCTGTTCATGACACAAATCTCTGAGAACTCTTCTCAGCCATACTGCTTGGCATGCTGCTGCTGTTGCTGCCACATACTCTGCCTCTGTTGTTGATAAAGCCACAACTGGTTGCTTCTTGGAAGCCCATGAGATGGCTCCCGATCCCATATGAAACACATATCCTGATGTGCTTTTCCTATCATCAACACTTCGAGCCCAATCACTGTCCGTGTAACCTGTCAACATGAAACTTTCAGAAGAGGAGTATAAAATACCAAACCCCTTCATTCCATTCACATACCTTAGAATCCTCTTGGCTCCCTGCCAATGAGTCTCTTTCAGTCTTTCCATAAATCTAGAGATTAAACTCACAGCGTGCATAATGTCTGGCCTAGTTACAATCAAGTACATAAAGGCTGCCAACTATGCTCTTATACAATTTTGGATCAAAATCCTTGCTGCTGTCTTCTTTGGTCAATTTCAGCCCCACTACAGTTGGAGTTACAGCTGCCTTGTTGTTCTGCATGTTAAATCTCTTCAACACAACTTCTACATATTTGTCTTGAGAAATGAAAACACCATTTTCACTTTGGTCTACTTCAATTCCAAGAAAATATCTTAAGAAGCCCAAGTCAATCATTTCAAATTCACTTTTCATGACTGCTTTAAAATTAGCAATGAGAGAAGCATCATTGCTAGTTAAAATCAAATCATCTACATATAAAACAACAATAAGAATCTTACCATCATTCTCCTTTATGTAGAGTGTGGGTTCACCATCACACTTATCAAACTCATTTTCAATTAGATAAGCATCTATTCTGTTGTACCATGCTCTTGGAGATTGCTTCGGCGCATAAAGAGCCTTGTTTAGTTTGCAGACTTTATGCTCTTGGCCTTCAACTTCATAGCCTAGAGGTTGTTCAACATAAACCTCTTCTTTTAACACTCCATTCAGGAATGCAGATTTAACATCCATCTGATAAATCTTCCATTTGTGTTGTGCTGCAATAGACAACATTGTTCTGACTGTTTCCATCCTTGCTACTGGTGCAAAGGTTTCATTATAGTCTTTGCCTTGTTGCTGCTTGTAGCCTTTCACAATAAGTCTTGCTTTGTGCCTGTCAATCTTGCCTTCAGCATTGCTTTTGGTCTTATAGACCCACTTAACTCCAATGTCATCTTTTCCTTCAGGGAGGTCCACTAACTCCCATGTTTTACTCTTCTCAATTGCACCAATTTCTTCATCCATTGCTTCAATCCATTTATCTTCATTTACAACATCTTCAAAATGAACTAGGTCATCAACATAACAATACAAAGCAAATAATGAATTCAGACCGGTATTGTTACTTACCTCTCCTTGTTCATAAATCTCATTCAGATTTCTGAATCTTGGTCTTCTTGGTGTGCTTGAAGTTCCATCCGAACTTGAGGGTATCTCTAATCCCTGTGATGTGCTTGGAGAAGCACTTGCTTGACTTCTCAAGGCTGTTCGAATTCCAGCTTGTGGTGTGGTTTGTTGTACTTGCTGTGGTGGAGGAGGAGCCACCAAGGAAGGATTATTTGTTGTTGTCCCTTTCTCTTCTTCTTCGTGAGACACAATTGTCTTCACATTCACTATCTTCTCTAAGCTTCCATCCCAAGCTTCATCTTCAATGAACTACACATCTCTACTTACTATCAATTTCTTGGTGGATGGATTATAGAGTTTGTATGCTTTTGACTCATCACAATAGCCAATAAAGAGACACTTCTCCCCCTTACTATCAAGCTTCTTCCTTAGCTGATCCTGTACATGTGCATATGCTACCTAACCGAATACTCTCATGTGAGTGACAATTTTCCTTTGACCACTCCATGCTTCTTCCGGTATTTTTTTCATGACAGCTTTAGTTAGGCATCTATTCAAGATGTAAACTGCGCAAGTGACAGCTTCTGCCCAATACCCATGCGGCAAGTGTTTTTCCTTCAGCTTACTTCTGACCGTGTCAAGAATGGTCCTATTCTTCCTTTCGGCAACACCGTTTTGCTGAGGTGTATACCTTGCGGTGAACTGATTTTGTATGCCATTCTCTCTGCAAAAACGCAGAAAGTCTTTGGAGATGTATTCTCCTCCTCTATCTGTTCTGAGCATTTTGATATAATGCCCACACTGCTTCTCAACAAGAGTTTTGAAGTGACAGAATTTCTCAAACACTTCACTCTTCTGTTTCAGCATATACACCCATGTCTTTTTGGTGTAATCATCAATGAAAGTTAAAACTTATTTATTTCCGGAAAATGATGGTGTTTGCATCGGTCCACACACATCAGAGTGAACAATTTCCAAGGGTGCTTTTGCCCTTATACTCTTTCCTACTGGAAAGCTTTCTTTGTGTTGCTTGCCCAAGATGTAGCCTTCACAAAGGCTATCTAGTTTCTCGATCATTGGCAATCCCTTTACCATTCCCTTTCTGTGCAATAAATTCAAGCCTCCAAAATTGAGATGTCCAAATCTCAAGTGCCACAACCAATTCTCATCTTTCACTTGTTCCTGAAAGACTCTTGTGTTACAGCTGCAATAGTTCTTCCTTCCTTCAAATCTGCCCTGAGTTTGAGAGGAAACATTCTATTGCTAGTCATTTGCACCTGTGCAATGATCTTCTTACTTGGAGGTATATCTCTGATTGTACACATATCATCTTTGAACAACACATTGTAACCTTTGTCAATGAGTTGTCCAATGCTCAAAAGATTACATTTCAGAGCAGGTACATAGTATACCTCTGGCACAATCATATGTTCTCCATTTTTTGCTCGGATACTGACTCTGCCCTTACCCTTGACAGATATTTTACTATTAGTTCCTGTTGTTACCTCAGATTTCACATCTTCATCAAGATTGGAAAACATTTCAATATTGTCAGTCATGTGATTACTACAACCTGAGTCTAAGAACCAAAAATCTTCTTGTTTGTCTTGTGCAATGTTACATGTTAACAACACATTCTTTGGATTCTTATCTTCTTCATTTGCAAAATTAGCATTCTGCCTACTATTCAATGTCATTTTGGTTTTTCCTACATTCATTGGCGTAGTGCCCATATTTCTTACAATAATGACATTGGACTTGGGATTTGTCATACCTTTGTCCATGAGATTGATGTTTGCTTGAACCTTCATCTTGATTCTGATTGCAGCTCCTTCCGCTTGTGCTTGCAGGATTATTTCTGCCTTTGTTTTGGCTTCTTCCACGACCTCTGTTATTTGCTCTGCCTCGACCTTTTTCTTGGCCAAAAGACATCTGAGTCTTGAATGCTTTCTCAAAAGAGGAATTTGTTCCTCTACTCATTCTGTGTTCATGAGACATAAGAGAAGCACTCAGTTCATCTACTGTGAACTGTGAGAGATCCTTTGTTTCTTCTATTGCTACCACAATAGCTTCAAACCTTGAGGGTAAACTTCTCAAGATTTTCTCTACAATCCTTCTTTCTTCAAGAATCTCACCATGAGACCTTATCTGGGTTATCAACCCAATAACCCGAGTGAAGAATGAATCTATTGTATCAGATTCCTTCATGCTGAGTGTTTCAAAGTCTCTTCTCAACATTTGCAACTTTGCAGTCTTCACCTTCTCCATCCCTTGATACGCAGTTTTGAGAATATCCCATGCCTCCTTGGATTTTGTTGCTGCTGCAATCCGTGGAAAAACACTTTCATGTACTGATTGGAAGAGAAAAAAGAGGGCTTTGGCATCCTTCTTCTTGTCTCTCTTCAACTGGTCTCTTTTGGCTACTGTTAAAACAGCCAATGCTGTTGCATCTGCTGGTTCAGCATAGCCAGTTTCAACTAGCTCCCATATTCCTTGAGAAGCAAACAATGCTTTCATTGTTATGGACCAATAACTGTAATTTTTCCCATTAAACTGTGGCAGTTGGGAATTTGTCAAACCAGTTCCAGCATCTGCCATCTTAACCTGTATAAGTAAATAAGAGATACTGAATATATAATTAAGACAAGCAAAAAGCTTTTTCTGCTCAATAAGCTTCTTACAGCTCCTACAGTGAAAAACAAACTCTATTTTTGACTCACTGAGTGCCTAGACTGGCTCTGATACCAATTGTTGGAAATTTTTCTACTAAAATTCTAAAACAAAATCACAGAGCAGAACAGAAAACAACGCTCTGTTTTAAACACAGGATCTTTAACACACAATTAAAGATTTGTATTAAAAAAAAACTGCTGTTACAAAAAATGGGTCTTCCTCTGGACAAAGGGATTACAACAGGAACGCTTCAGTTCCACAACAAAAGGAACTTTTTTTTCGGCACTGCTGTGCGTTTCCTCTTATCTATCTTCCTTTTTTTTTAACATCATTTCTACACTGTTGTGTCTACACATATATAGTGCATTAGGGGTCATAACACTCCATCAACTGCTTTAACTCTCTGACAGAGTCTCTACTGTAATTCTTGAGTCAGTTGTGTGGAAACCCATAACTGATAAATGCTGCAGCCGGCTCGAGGCTGGTTCTTTCCTTCTCGGCCATGCTTCTTCTTTAATGCTGTTGGTGAGCAGTTATGACGCAAAGCATTCTTTATTCATTGGGAATACAAAACAAATTAAGTGCATAAATGCAGTATGGCGGTGACGTGTATTTGACGGGAACAAATATGGGTCGTCAGATCACCAGATGAGCGGCGGGATTGCATCGCAAAAACATTATCGGGAGGATGAGATGAGGTGAGAAGCGACGACATGCGATATGCGATAATATCGCATCGCAGGATTGCAATCGTAGAAAACAAAAGGAAAGGCTTAACGTGCGCAGGGCGAAACTTACAATCTGCGATCGCATCGTAGACAACACAGGGACGCAGTGAAGGGTGACAAGAGAATGTGCGATACGCGATGGGATCGCATCACAGGAAAACTCCAATGGCTGTTTTCTGGAATAAACTTGGTCGTTGTTCAACTGTGAGTTTCCGCCAAAGCTGCAGTTGAAATTACCATTCCAACAAGAACGGGGGTGTTTGAAACCCTATCACAGTTGCAAAGAAGAACGGAGGGTCGATCATTGAGCAGAATGGGAAACTAGAGGGTATTGGGAGGACAAGCTAGTTACCGTGTAAGTCGCTCTGATCAACGTCAACCATTGATTTGCCTCCAACCCACCGTCCATGAGTTGGTGATCCTAAAAGGAGGAAGCACCGTTGATAAAGCACCAATCTCAAGTATTATTCTGCCACGCAAAAGCAATGCAGAGGTCCTAGATTGTTCGGTGAGAGTGATAACCAAAATTGGAATTTGAGGGGAAAATTGCCCATCAGAAGGCATTTTGACCGTAAAATACGTTTAATAATTTTACATTGTCATTCAACACGATGTGTTTTGAAGCTTCCATAATATTTTTTTGACAGTTTATTTTTTTTCAAAAATGTCTTTATACCTAGTCACCTATTTACCCATATTCTCATGCTCTCGCAGGTGCCCACTCTTCGATGTAATTAATGAGATCCACCAATTTATATTCAATTCCACCATTTAGCAAATAGTAGCTATCCAAGTCGGTAACTGTGTTGCGTTGTATCTAATAAATTAACTAGAAATTTCCCCTAGAGGTGCAAATTTACATTGAAGGTATGGAAAATTTAGGAAGATTTGTCTTTTATCATTTAAGTCAATCCATAATTGTTTTTAGTTTCCCTCTAATAAGTAGCAGACAATTTATGCAAGCATACTTGCAATTTTCTTTAGTTTCCTTTTATAAATGCTATCCACACTTCCTAGCATTTATTTTATCTAAAATGATTTTTTATGTTCATGGAAAGGTGCATCTAGGATTACCTTGTTATTATGCCACATATTTAATATCATATTTAGAAGGTTCAAAGAATTTATTAATGCTATATTGTCATTGTAATGGGTTATCAAAGTTATGCAGACATAAATTAGAGAGCTTTGCATGGATTCTTATGGTGGAAAACAACTATTGGTAAAATTGTGAGTGATTTCTATGGATGCTTATGGTGGAAAACAATTATTCAGAAAATTGTGACTTTTTTTCACTACATTTTACCAAAAAACTTTGTACTTTAAAATTTTAGAAAAATATTAATACAATAATATTTTAATAAATAATAATTACAATATTTGTGAAATTTGTGAAATTTTAGCTTCCATAAGCTAAAGTAGAAATTGCAAAAATTTACCATTAAGGAAGAAATTGCAAATTGAAATCTAGAATAATATTTGCACAATTTTAAAGATTTTGTTTTTTCATTTATGTGTTATCAAATTTACTACTCAGTGAATTCATCAATGAAAGAAACATGATTCCAGTTGCTATTGATGGGGAAGAGGAGCCAGAAGACGATGATGATTACATTTTCGAGTCGTCTGTTTTTCAACCCTCTTTTGAGCTAAGTGACATGAAAAATGGTGTAAACAGTTAGACGCAACATACACTTTCAGAAAAGAATAACCGTGAGGAAAAAAATGGCATCACACAGACAGTTTCAAAAAACATTGGCATTACACAAATAGTTTCAGAAAACAGTAGCAGGAAGGTAAACAATGACATCGTACTGACAATTTCAAAAAACAGTGGGAGTCTTCGGACAGAACCGAGTGATTGCCCAAGCAAATTTAGAGAATGGACCTGGGCTTCTGAGAATCCAAGCAGTGAAAGCAAGGGTTCGATTTATCTTTGGAATTGCTAAAATCCCAAGGCGGAAGAACGGTGCCGATGGGCCAAACAGGGTTGTCTGTGGTCGTATTCAAGGGATCGAAATGACCGATATGATTTACACTAACTCCATTTCACAAGAAGACGAAACACGAAGAGCATGAAACAACGTAATAGGAATAGCAGCACGCAGTAGGAATTTAGGAATAGCGGCACACGGTAGGATTAGCAGCACATCAAAAATATGAATACGTGTGGAGCAGTTGTCTCTTTATCACACCCGCTGTTATGGAGCAGTTGCAAGACGGAGCTGTACCCATAGAGTAGTTCTCTGACAGAACCACGGTGGAGCGATTGCTACAACAGTGGGAAGATACAGTTGCACTTTTGGAGTAGTTGCCACTGTGCAGCCAACTACGAAACATAGTAAATGTCGCCTATGCTTAGCATGCAGTCATCAAACCAACTACCTTTGTATCCATGAAGAATGCCATTGTATATTGCGTGGCCTCCAAACCCGCACACTCGTATGTCTGAGCACAACAACACTCAATAATCACTTTATTCTCACCGATTAGCTAACAACAACAACAAACCATGATTCTGGCCAATCAAACTCTCCCATGAAAAGATAAAGAGAGAGATACCGGGTTGTTTAAGGTTTTTTGCATTATATGATATCAATGCAAATAAAAGGAATAACCAATCCTAACATATTCCACATGATATGAAAGCATCGTATCATTCAAGATAGATACCCTGAAAAAGCACAATAATCTGCCCCAAACTAAAAGACAGGAGCCATTGAAGGTCTAAAATTTCAATACCTACTCCAATTCGTACCTAATCGTGCAACTAGCTAGCATTTCCTTATACAGAATCCATGCATACCACCAACATAAAGTTCAAAATGCAGACAACATGCATCACTCGATCCTTCTATTCAAGCTTTAGCAGGCGACGCAGATTGTTTGTTGCAAATGATTTGATGGGTAATAACCACATGAGATTATTTAACATCCCATGGCATCTGTTTCTTATTATCCCGAGTAGCAGCTTCAGGAGCAATGGCAGTTCCATTATTCTTACATTCATCTCTTCCCACTCCATTCGAATCTATGATGTTAGACCTCACCTTGTGCTGCATAAAAAACTTAGGCAATGACCTCGGAGAGGGGGACCTCGTATGTGTAGGACCAGCCCACCAATCCCACAAACTATTTGGCACAGGGGACTCTGTGTGGACCAGATTAGAAGTAAGCCTGACTGCAGATTTCACTCTGCATCAACCTTGGTCACCAATTCTGGAAAAACTACTAGCAGATCTTCATCATTAATTTCCTCTGGAGACCTACTTCTGGTCGAAGCCGAGCGCAAGATGCCTGTCGATACTTCCTTTGAAATCCTTCTCGCATTTGGTCCCAAACAATATGTTGAAGTTACCACAAAACCATTCCTGAACTTATCCACCTCATCAACACAAAGAGCACCATCAAAATTATTAGACTTTGCAGTTGAATCATATGAAGGTGACAGAGGGCAAACCCGTGAAGTCTTAAACTGGGCTTTAGTCTTGTTTTTCTGCACAGTGTGAGCAGATGCAAACTTAGAACCACCAACTACAGCTTGAGACCATGTGGGTTCACATTGGGGGATATTTATTGAGTCAAAAATGACCTAATATAATGGGGGATATATAGGGGTAGACGGTTTTTATATTAGCAGGTAAAAAAAAGGGAGTCTAATGTTAATGAAAAAATATAAAGCGGTATAAAAAATGTTAATAAGAAAATTGATACCTACAATATCTAGTGAAAGTAGGGGTTTTTAAATTGGGAAGGTATATTGGGTTCATATTGGCAAGGGGTTAAATAATGTGAATTTTAGAGGTATCTTCCAATATGTAGTCAAATTAAAGGTATTGTTTAATATGCCATGAACCCACGTGATATGTTAGAAGTTCATTGAGTAAAATCCTCGTGCCTGAGACTAACCTTTTTTATACATTGCTCTTCTAGAATCATCAGGGTAACCCTCCGAAACCCTACCGTAACAATTGCTCCGTGAAACCTTGGTGTCGTCTCGAACAAGACTATCTGCAGCACAAGGGGAGGTTTTCACAGGGGTATCATTCTCCTCAATGACACTCCTAACACCACCAACAACATCTTCGATTTTTTCGCGCTGTTTCAGTATTGTAACATTTTCCATCACCATATTCTTACTAGTATTTACAACGGATTTACTAATTTCACCACCGCTAAAAGCCCTTCTGTCGTAATTCCCCCCTTTAATGTGGAGCATTTGCGAGAAAGAAGGGCACATTTTGAGCAATTTCTTAACAAAGACAAATCTCTCGAAAACTTGCGAAACAAATCCAACATTGGAAAACTTTGATAGATCCAACAGTCGAAAATGAAAAGGTAGACGATGGTGGTAAACGATGGTGGGTGGCTTAACTGATTCAAAAGGTACACCTTAGGTGTAATTAGACAGACTATTAATGTTATCATAGCATTTGAGATATTGGATTTCGACAGAGTCTAACTATAGTTTGGGTTATTACATGTGCATTTATTACCAAATCTCAACTACTCAACCCACTGTTGATTGGTAATTTAACAAAAAAAAAATCAACCAATAAAAATATCAAAATCTGGTAGTAATGAAAACTAAATCAAAATCAGTGAAAAAAATAAACCTAGGTTAGGAAATTTGATAAAAGGTGACCTTTGGGTTGTGTCTAAGTTTAGGAAATTTTATAAAGGGTGAATTATACCTTTACATAATTTTTTGTGTTTTTTTGGCCGGCAACATCTTGTGTATTTTTACTTTTGTTGACCTCTATTTTTATTAGATTTTTGTGTTTTTTGGCTGGAAATATCTTATATATTTATACTTTTGGTGATGTGTATTCTTATTATAAACACTTTGCAAATTAATAGCTATTTTTATTATTAAAAATAAAAAATAAAATTCATAAGGTATATTTAAGTGCAAGATGGTATTTGTTCATCCTAGATTGACCAGTTATTTCATGTTTCAATACTACAAAGAAATTTATTTATTTAATTTAATTTTTTTCATTCTTTTTCCTAAATTATATTTTTAACCATTAAAATTTTAACATATTTTTAATTGTGTTTATGTGAACAACAAATATGGTTTCTTATAGCATGTCTTGAAGTGCCAACTATAAGATAGAGTAACATCTTTTTAATTGTGTTGAAATGAAGCATGGTTTATTATAACATTGTCTTGAAGTGCCAACTATGAGTAGATGATTAACTTCACCTCATTTATTTTAATGTTGTGATTAAATCCCAATTGAGGTGAAAATTTCATTGCCCTTTGATTTTTATTTTTATGTTAATTGTTTAATTTAAAATCTACTAAACATTTCATAATAAATTTTGGAAAAAAATAAAAATAATTTTAATTTTAATTAATATTGCTTTGCCAATAAATTCTCAATTAAATTTAGTCTCAATTTAATATGAGTTGTAATTATGATTAAGAAAGAACTAAATGAAAGAAAGGAGTTGAAAGTGTTATTCAAATGTAAGAAAAGAAAAATGAGTGGAAATGTGTTTGAGGAATAGAATATAAAGTGTATATTATGGTATTTTATGAGACATAATTTTACATAAAAGTCATGAGGAAAAATGAATTCCAACATCCCAAATATGTTAAGAATTTATGATGTAAAATGAGATAAATTTACATAAGTTGCATTTTAAAGGAAGTATATCATTGTGTGCTCTAAAATGATGAGAATTCCAACATCTAAAATATGTTAAAAATTTACGATGTAAAATGAGATATATCTATATAAGTTGCATTTTAGAGGAAGTATATCAATGTGTGCTCTAAAATGATGAGAAATTGACACATAAAACAAAGAAAGAAAGGGAGTTAGTTTCAAATGATAAGAAATTAGCACACAAAACCAAGAAAAAAGGGCACTTAGTTTGAGGATGAGACATTAGGAGTAGAGTAGAGGCAAACCCTATAATTTCACATGAAAATTAGAATATATGCACCATGAGATGACTGAAATTACATGAGGGTGACATGATAGCAAGGTAAAGGGTAAGGATACCTTAAAATATGAGGAAAAGGATATAGTATTTATTGACTATAGATTTATTTTTACATATATGGGAAAGAGAGACAAAAATTATTAGAGAATCTATAAACTTGTAATGTAGGATGGAAATGGAAAATGTAATTGAATCAACTTTGCCTTGTACCAACTATTTTGGGTGGAAATTTAAAATGTAATTTAATCAATTTTGCCTTAGACCAGCATTTTAGGGTTGATTTCATTGAACTAGTTTTTGCTACACGTTAATGATGTATGAATCATTTGTAATTGTGATGATGATGTATGTCTATGTTAATAGTTTCACTAGTTGCAGTTTGGAAAGCGTTATAATGGGATAGGACTTATTTTCAAAATGGTTGTGTAATAAGATAAAACTTTATTTTCAAAAGGCGTTACTTTCTTTAGCTAGGTGGATTCCTCATAGTAGCCCTCATGAGGGTTGGGATTTGACAACTTAGGTAAATAATGATACTTAGTTGAGTCTAATTGGAATTAATAATAACAATTGTGTACAAATAATTATATGCCTATGTACAAAAAAAAAAAAATGGTGAAGTATAAATTAAATAAAAAGATAGATGGTTGTGTAAAAATGTTCAAAATACCAAAAATTCACTTATGAAGAATTATATAATTTTGTGTACAAGACTTACAATGAAGTACTTTTATTTTAATTTTTAACAATTAGTTTGATTTTCAATTTGGTTATTAAGAAATTTTGATATAAAAATAGAAAATATGTTATCATTATTAATTATATGGAAATAATCATATTCAATAACTCATTTGTCTGGTAGGGTCATTTTGTATTTTTTGTTATCATAAACATGTGAAATTTTAAATGTAATTGTGTTATAGAAAGGTAACTTTTTACTCAATTTTGTTTTGGTGAATGGTTAATTTATTATCAAAACATAACTCGTGAAGGGTAAAATTTTAAACATAACATTCTTTGATGAGTAGTATAAAGATCTAAAACGTCAAAAAAAATGTGACTGATAAAAAAGAATCCAAATTCCAACCCTAATGATAACGCAATGCGTTGATAACAACCATATTAATTAAATATGAACATATTCAATGTTTATTTCTAATATTGGTCGTGCTTCTTTCGTGTTGTATTGATATAAATCTTATAAAATATTAAAGAGTGAAAATCATTAAAATCTCCATGTAATGTACTGAAATTCATCTGTGAGGTGATGGTTACGCGATGATTCCCGGTGTCCATATGTGACACAATGGATGTTTGTCTACATGTCCACATGACACACAATGGTTGTTTGACATAGATTTCGTACAGTTCTTTAAAAAGATGTGCCCACGAGTTGAATGCATATTTATTAAGACGTAAATTTTTTTATTTAAAAATTTATAATTAATTTTTTTTAAATATGTTTTTCATTTCAAATATTGATTTTTTTAAAAAACATTAATATTAATTCATGCAAATATAATTAATTAAAATTCTAAGTTTATACATACATATATATTTTCAAATTTCAAAAAAAAACTTGAACTAAATTACTACATTAAATTATAGTACCTTATTTAAAAGAATTTAAGTTAAATATTAAAATAACTTTAATTAATATCAAAAGTGCTTTCTGGAATAAATAGATATATAATTTATTTTATAATCAACATCGAGTTAGAGGAAAAAATTAATAACAAAAGAATAATTTAATGAGTTATAAATAAAAAATATATATTTCAAGGATGTGTTTTTCCATAATGAGTATTGCTTAAATATGTAAGAATTTGATCTTTCCATGCACGAAATATATCAAGTTAAATGGATTTATACTAGTAATTGTATCAAATGTTGTAAAGGAAACCCTGTAAGGTATAAATTGAAGAAGAATCATACCATATAAAACATCATTGAAAATACAATTTTTGGAGGATTATAGATTCTAGAGAGTACTCCCTAAATTTAGATCCTTTCTGAAGGGGATTATTGAGAGAAATCACTATATATTCCTAAAGGGATCTTGCCAGATATCATGTACATTTGTTACACAAAGCATGGAAATAAATTATATCCATATTTCATAAAAGGATATATGAGAATTTTGCAAATTATCATGGTGGGGTTTTCCATATTTTATCTCACTACACTAACCCTAATCTGTTTGGAATGGCCATGAGATGTTTAAGTATGCAGGTAAGAAATTGCACAAAATTCATGAACTGATTTGCTACCAATTCCTTTGACAAGCTTGCCAATAGTTGAACTGAAATAAAAGGACATATAACTGCACTGAAACATGCAACAAAATGCAATTAAGTTTTTTGGATTAAAAACGCAAATGACGTTATCGCATCATTTCATCATCATTACTAATACAATGGTATAAGTGAAGCAATCCTCAAATAAATGTAGAGAACTGTTTTAATTAAAGTAGATTAATGGGAAAATGTCTGCTAGACCATTAGACCTTCAATTCTCACGTGCAAGGAGCTACTATCCCCAACCCACCGTCCCCTGAGAAATTTGGTTACGCTCTAGACATCCTAAGGATGAGTCCCTTATACATGCCCTTCAATCATCCTAAAAATCACTACAACATAGATGCAAATGTTACACAAGATAGCAATATTATACCTGATGAGACAAATCTCAGTAACAGAAATAGGATTTACCGAGGATCCTACACATCTTATAAGTAAAATTATGTTCATTATATACAATTGGTTGACTAAGGATATCTTCCAGGAACTCCCCCTTTTAATGAGAATCGAAATGAATCAATTAAGGATGCCATGCCTAACACCCTAATTATTTGCCGATTCAAGATTGACGCACCTCTGTATCTGGATTCAAAGGTCAAGGTTAACCACTGAATCCATGCAAACAACAGCTAGGCATCTATATGGATGGATTTGGGAACCAAACCCATTGTACAATTCAATATGTTTTAAATATGGTACAACAATTGATCAACTCATAAAATTTGCTCACCATTGGTATCCCAAGAAACAAGAATGTCCAAATTCATCTGAATTTGTTTCAAGTTAATATTCTGTAGAATGAAAGGAAAGTGCCTACCCTAGACTACTCATTAGAACAAATCACATACCTAGAATTTGTCTCACCTTCGAGTAAACAAAAATGCTAACCCCTGCTAAGTATTTGAACCTTCTTTTGTTGGCTATGCTAGGCCGATCCAAGCACACCTAGTGCAGGTTCATTCCAGTCAACTTGCTTAAACTTAGATAGGTAAGGACACCATCTGTGAAAGCATATATGGTTTAAATAGGCCTTGATTAGATATGTTTTCGTACATAATGTGGTCTTGCTGAATCCAAATGCCTTCCTATAGATCCTGCTACAGTGTGCTTTTGCTTACCTGGTGTATTTCCGTCTAATGTAGGCCTGGCCTAGTAGGTCTCATTCCATCCATCTTAGATTAGATACTAGTGTTGTCTCTCCAGGACTAGTAAGTCTATCCATACTCTTTAAAGCCACTTTTTTCAAACTGGTTGAGAAAAATAATAAATGGATATTAATGAATATGATTGTTACATGGCATTGAATGGTTAATAATCTCACACCAAATGTGTTACATTATAAGCTCAACCTGTTAGTTTATAAGCTCAACATCGCTTGGATTCTAGGTCACTCATCCTAATAAGAAACATCCAACTACCAGATTTTGTTTGCAAAATGTCGGGACTAAAAGAATTATAATAAAATTGGAATAAAATTTAATTTTCCTATTGAACTTCCACAACCAGTTTATAAAAGGATAACTCTGAAAACCCCAAAATTTTCTTTTAAGTTTAAGCAATAGAAGGTTTCTAGATAAGACAACGAGAATAGTTTTCAGTGATTTTGTCACCACCTTTGAGATCACCTTATATACTATATTACAAAACAATTTTCCTAAAGGCATACAAGAAGTTAGAATTTTATATCTTTGGATTCTTGGAATAAAAGGTGTTGTCAAAATCTCCAACGAATCTCTCATATCTTCTTGATTTTTCCACCACTCTCCAGGACCCCCTTGATGATGTCACATCATTCCTAGAAAATATAAGTCCATAAGCCAACCAAACCAAGAGATTTGTTCTTCTTCGTTGAGAAAAGTGCTAACTGAACTTCTTCTAATTTCATTTCCTCTTGTTCCTCTTCAATTCTCACATTAGAGGAGCTACTGTCCCCAACCCACCATCCCCTAAAAAATTTGGTTACACTCTAGCCATCCTCGGGATGAATCCCTTGTACATGTCCTTCAATCATCCTGAAAGTCACTACAACATAGATGCAAATGTTACATAAAATAGCAAGATTATACCTGATGAGACAAATCTCAGTAACAAAAATAGGATTTACCCGGGATCCTACAAATCTTATAAGCAAAATTATGTTCACAGTATGCAATTGGCTGACTAAGGATATCTTCCAAGAACTCCTCTCTTTAATGAGAACTTAAATGAATCAATTGAGGATGCCATGCCTAACACCCTTATTTATCTTTCCACTCAAGATTGATGCACCTTTGTATCTGGATTGAAAGGTCAAGGTTAACAATTGAATCAATGCAAACATCAATTGGGTATCTATATTTTAATTTTCCTGTAATCCTTAAAGAGTCTTCCATTTGAGAGTAAGAGGCATTTCATTTTATCGACTAGTCTATTTCCAATGAAAAAATTGAGTTTTCTTGTCACCTTTCTTCAACTAGGGTTACCCTATATCTATACTTTGAGAGAATCTACTCCTTTCTGTGAACTTTGTCAAGGTCCTCAGAGTCGAGCCTTTGAGAAAGTGCTTTGACAATCCTTAGCCTGGATGATTGTTTTCAATTCATTTGTATTTTTCCTATAGCTTCTTTATTCTTAAAAATGCCACCAAAAGATTCTCTATTTCAATGACTATGTTTATTCCACCATTCCTCTACTCTGTCTTTGAATTTAGGATGAGATATCTAAATTTTTACAAATATCAAAGAAAAAAATTTGGAAGCTAGATGTACCCAATTTTCCTAATACTAATCTATGTTTAGATTTGGAATTCTTGGAGATTAGGATTAAAAAAAAAGTCACCTGGAAACCACTGGGAATTTGCAAGAAATCTCTCAGTCCCTTCTGCATTGTGACTCCTCTCCACCTTTCAATCAGTCCAAGTGAAGCGATCCCTTGTAGGAGTTGGATGCCAAAGACGGTTAGTTGAAACGAATTCAACAAACTCTAGGTTGGCTAAATTGAATCCAAAGCCTCTGTTTTTCTCTCAATGTATAAGATTTTCATTGAAATCTTTGTCAACAACCATTTTTCTTCCTCCAAATGGATTGAAATGCTTCTAGCAATTCCCAACATCTCTTCTTTAGAATCAGATCAAGAGCATTGTAGACATCTTGTACAGATAAAATATACACTCACGACATAACCATTGACTCTATAATGAATTCAAAATTGAGAACTGAAAACGTGATAAATATTCATCTTTGCATCATCCCACAAAATAGAAAATACCAAACCCAACTCTGCTTACTATTGGCATTTTGATTCTGGTTTGGCTCTATGGTACAGGTGTTGTACTTGATGGCAACTCAATCATGTGGCAGATCTCAGTTCAGGCACTCAAAATCATGGAAAATGAGATACCCGCAGGTGATCCTAAGAGAATCTGCGGACCCACAGGTACGCCGACCAAGAAGTGCGGACATACATGCAGGTGCTCTGTTCAGAAGGTACGGACCTCAATTTCACTCTCTCCAATGCAGAAAAGCGCGTGCACGTGGGAATCTTTATGAATGGTCCATGGTATTTAGCCCGACATATTTGATCCTATGGTTTTGGTTCGTGGTTTTTCTTCTACAAATAATGATCCAAGGTATTGGGTTCATGGTATTGTGTTATTATGGTTTTGGACCGTGGTTTTGTGAAAGGCTTGCCTATAAAAAGGAAAGGAGGTCTCTTGGCTATATACTTGTGAAAATTTGAATATCTTAAGACCTGAAATTTTGGTGATTGGTTTTTAAAAGCTAGATCTAAATCAAGGAGAAAACTTAAGGCGAATCTATTGATAGGTCGTGATCTCTCAGGTGCATGAACAGATCTGTGGATTTGACAGACTGTGGCACATTGGAGGACTGTTAAATTTGGCCCTAATCAGAAGTTCGCAGGCGATCCACGGTGTGAGTGTGGGGGTACGCAGCATAGAAGAAAGCGTAGTGCAAGGATACGTAGCACAGAAGAAGGCACAGTGCGGGGTTCACAGCGAAGATGAAGGTGCAGTGCGTGGGGTACGCAGAGAAGAAGAAGGCGCAGTGCGAGGTACACAACACAGAAGAAGACACAGTGTGGAGGTACGCTGACAAAAAAACTGTTCACGTGCGGATCTGAGTAGAAGTACGCAGAGCACAAGAAATATCAGGTGCGGATCTGTGCAGTTTAGACATAGAAGAGCTGCGGATATCCACAGGTTTATATTGGTCAAGTTGCGGACTTTTCCTTGAAGTATTTGTTGGTTGCCTTTTATCTATTTGCTGCAGAGTTGTGGGTTTAGTTTACTGGTATTGCCTTTCTGTTTACAACATTCTGAGAAATTGGGTGATTCATTGGTTGATTGTATAAGGAGTTTGGTTGATTCATATGTACTTGTTGATTATTTGATGTCCATGGATCCAGTTTGAAAATTCATGAAACGTGGTCCTTAAAGAAGTAAAAAGAGCAAAGAGGGTTGTAGCTCTCTACAGGTTGCCGCCTGCGTACTAGTAAAGGACTGCACCGGTACAAAATCATTGTAAAAGAAGTTTCTAACTGAAAGAAGATAGAGACATATTGCAGCAGGTGGTTTTCACCCACATTGGGTTTCCACCTTATATCTGGTGTTCCTTGGTGTGATTATCTGTCTTTCTTGTTCTTGCTCATTATTATATGGT